>JABWIB010000256.1:60853-75746 GCA_016617825.1 Platyplectrum ornatum
CATGTAACTTCGATTTGACAGGCAGAATTCGAAGCGAGAGTGTACAAAATCGAGGGTATGAAGGCATAAATCGACGCGAATTCAGGGCGAATTCGCGCCGAAAAATCGCACCAAATCGCGGTCGAATTAATTCGTCCATCAAAAATCGAATCTTNGNAAATACGAAGATTNGNGCATCCGTTCGATTTCAAAATCGAAGCGATTTGCTCCGATTTCTATTTGGTCGAACTATTCGACCTTTAGTAAATACCCCCCTATAAGAGAAATTATTCCAATCTGAAGATTTTTCAAGAGTGGGTAAAACCATGTTAAATTGCAGGGGAGGAAAAATGAATGTCAGTGTGTGCATGCAGGGAGAATACTTTATTGTTGCATGTTACACACAGATACTGACCAGCGTTACTGTTATTAGACTTGGGCTGGAAACATCATCTCTCACCTGTAATACTGATTGCAATTAATTTTATTTGCCTCCCCTGCAATTCAACATGGTTTTGTCCACAATTTATCTTATAGTGTATGGCCAGCTTAAGTGTTAAGCTGGCCATACACTGTAAGATAAAGCGTCCAATCATAAGATATGATGACATTTTTTTTCTAAGGAATTGGAAACAGCCATACACTGTACAGTAATTGCATTTTTTTTTAAAGTTTGATTTATGCTGTTAAAGTGGTTCTTAATGGCAGGATTCTTGCAAGTGCCCATACACTGAACGTTTGATGGTGGTTTTTGAAGGATATCGGCTGATCGTTTGAAAAAATCATTTTCATACACTAAACGATTTTTCCCAGAAAATCATCGATTGGAACAATGTATCATTCCGTGTATGGCCAGCTGTAGTTTAGATAAGAACACAAGTGTATATTCCCTTCTGAGAACATTTTATCCTGGTGACTTCATGACAATTAATCAGATGCTGTGAAGAGAAAATCAGATACAGCAAATAACAATGAACACGAGGATATTGGAACCGGGAATATTGGGGATAGAACAGTAGGCTTTAGTGGCTTACTGAGAATATTTTGGCTATAGAATATGTATACATGTCTCCATCCCCCACACATTCTAAAATGGCTTGCACTGATTTCTCCCATCTGTCGTTGTCGTGATGTTTCACACTCTTCATGTGGGATCAGTAACTGTAGTAAACTATGTGTTTTCAAGTTTTATATTCAATCTGATGAACAGTACTGATAATTAAAGTATCAGATATTTAAAGGGCTGATTATATACAGAAAAGCCATGCTGCTGCCTGACAAATATATTTGATATTCAGACTGCGGACACATTACTGTACCTGATAGCTGGGCATAACCTGTGGATCACCATGTATTTGAAACCAGCACTGCTGGACAAGCTTGGTGCTAGTATTAAAATAGTATGGGATCTGCCGCATGAGGTGTCACTGATTTTGCCACTAGACATAAGTTGGGGCTTTGGGAACCTTTATTTTTGACAGTCCTACTGGTTGGGACTAGGGGGTCAGGCCCAGTGTGGGCCCCCTTCCTGGGCACAACCAGTGGGCTGTGACTATGGGTTATTGTAAATGCATACACAGTTTATTTTAGCGGGACCACAAGTGCCACCTGGCATCTCTATGGCCCTGAAAAAAAAAAAGTAGGAGGGCATCATTGTGACTCAGCGAGTAGCACTTGTGTCTTGAGCTCTGAAGTCATAAGTTCAATTCCTGGATAAAGCTGTGTATGTTCCACTCATGTCTGCTTGGGAACTCCAGGTACTTCTTCCTAAACTCCAAAAAACTGATGGCAGACTAGATGGGCCAAGTTGATTTCTGTTGTCGAGCTATATCGTCTAAACATTGTAAATAAACACTCAAAGATAGTTTAATGCAAAGATACCTTTATAAATACTACTACTACTACTACTACCTACTACTCCTACCTAAATACTCCTTTATTAATATAATTTAAATTGTCCTAGTATTTTGTATTTGCTGTTCAATAGTAATAATGGTTTAAAACACAATGAATGTATTTAAGTGCAAACTCTATATAAAAATAACTGCAGAAGTCAGGTGTAGAGATTGCTGGATCTGGTCCAGTAATACATTTTCCCTTTATCAAGAGTTTAATACATTAAATAACTATTCATTTGTACAATATAAGTACTTAAAAATTCAGAATAATGAAACTTATGGAAACAGACTTGGAGGAGTTCATTATCGCATACGCTCATAGAGAAATGTATTGTAAGAGCATTACTCCGCGACCCTCTGAGAAAGATAGCTATGAAAGGTAGCGTAAGAAGATGTGTGAGGTCTACAATAGCTACATTAGCACTTATGGAAGTGATAGCAATAAGTAACAGGTGTTAAGCACTAGAATCCACTAACACAGACTGTGTATAGTCACTGGGTTTCACAGGCTTTCTATGGGGTCTGGCTGTACCAATAGTAGGTGCAAATGACCTACCAAAAGTAATGTCTAATGCATGTCACCTGCAAGAAATAGAGAAACTTTTTATAATGTTGGGAAAGCCACGTAACTGTGAACTAACCACTATAAGCCGAATCCAAACCAAGGGCAGAAAGTGGCCCCATAGAAAGGAGCCATGGGGCGGGTTTGTATGGAGCTGAGCAGGCCCGACTGTGGTAAAGAAGGTGTCAGAGCAGAGAGCTGCTTGGAATGGACCAGGGACCTGATTCAGAGATTATGGCTCTTCCCTGATAAAAGCGGCAAGGAACGCCCTTTGTCTCATTTGCATTTGCAGGAGTTGTATGGATGCGGGCGCATCTGTGCCATTCAAAGTCGATCTGCACATGTGATTTGTGAACCAGGCGAATGCGCACCTATGAATCATCCCCCCAATTCAGACTTGAAGAGCATGAAATTACATCTGGACGAAAACATAATGAATTTATGAGTAGGTGTTTGCATGCAGGGAGAATATTTAGCTTTTGGGGCAAACACATTCTATACACATATGTAAATTCTATACATTCTATACACATACGTGAATTCACTATCCTAATGATTGCAAATATGTATTCCGTCCTATGTAACTGATTGTGTTTTGCTTACTTAACCAGGGGTCACTTTACTGGAACAAAACACATAGCAACATGACTGCGTCTGCGAAGGGGGACTATGTTGTCATGCCAACATGGCTGGTCCCTCCAGGAGTCTTGAATTACAAATTGTATTTGCACATTCACATTAAGTCAAGATGAAGATGGCTATTTATATTGAACCGCTTAATATCAGGAAGCACTGCGACATTGATGAATTATCCTCTGCATGGCTGGAGGGTCTTGAGTCATTCCGCTCTTCTGACATTTCCTTTGGGCAGTAAGGGGTCAATCTGGGATTACAATGCGATTCCTCATTCCTGTTTGTGTTTCTTTTGCACTTTGTAGACACATGCCGTTGGAGTTCCTGGCCCAGATATTTTTCTTGCCTGTCACACAGAAATAATGATGGATCTTTCTGCTGATATAGACAGATTTTTAAAGCCCAAGGAGTATAACGTCTAGATGAATAAGCAAAACAAAGATAAAAGATAATTAAGTGGAAATATATGCAAATTGCACTCATGTCATGTTATAAGGAGTTCTAAAACTCTTCATAACTCTGTAATGGAACTAATGCACCAATATCTCAGAGGAGGTGCGCGGATCAGACTAGATCCAGAGTATGAAGATAAGAGAGAATCAGGAGGAAAGTTACACCTGAGAAATGCTGAATTTCATGGGAAGTTGAATACATTTCTTGGAATGGTGGTGAATCTGGTTTGAGCGGTAGATAATGTGTGGAACCTCTGTACAGTAGAGGTGCCGGTCGCATACACAGGTTTAATGACATAAGTAATAGTACATCACAGTGGAATAGTAGATCCAGGCTGGAAGGTTTAGGTACAGTATTGAAGTTTGGTAAAGTGTCTGGCAGAACAGAACGGCTGCGGCAGAGTAGGCTGGAACTCAGATTAAGAAGTCCAAACGACTTGAGGTTACTAGTGCAGGACTGGAGCACGATAAACCATGAAGCTGGGAGCACACATCAGAGGTAAATGCTGAGATAGCTCAGAGACCTCAGAGGCCGGCTCTGGAGAGAGGAGGTCAGCTTAATACTCACAGGTGCCTACGTTCAATATTTATTGTGAAGGCTGTAAATTGGAGAACCAATGACTTCTTTATCTTTATACAAATAAAGCACCAATTTTGAATGAGGTCATCATACTGCAATTACTAAAGAACTGACTGAGTATCAGAGAGATTGGCCAACGCTTCAGGGAGTCAAGGGTGCCATTCACGGGCCAATTTTTAACCAAAACCCACGAGCAGCTCAGCTGCTTCCCCGATGCTCAGCCATCACGCATATACAGCGTCCTCTCCGTACACGCCGAAGGAGCTAAAACATTGGAAGAAGCAGGTATTTCTGCTTCTTCTGTAGCCACCATGAGAACAATATAGTTGTCGTGGTTGGCCAGAAGATGGAGCAATTTTTCGAATTTCCCAGAGAATGATATCATTTTCTTGGATGGCCATCCTCAGGGAGATCGTGCTCTCTTCAACGACTCTTCCTGATATCCAGGGTGATTTGGCAAATATGGGTTATGGTGTTTTAGTATAAGTGTTTCCTTTGAAGCTTTATGTCAAAATGATCCAGACAGGGCAGTTCCCATGAATCCAGCCCCAGACGACGCCAGGAGCTGCTACAGGTTATATGACAGGCTGTAATGGCAAATGTCATTTAGTGACAGTTCAGACATATTGTGACATCTGTTTATGTTGTGTTTTATGCTATGTCTTTCAGATTAAATGCTTGATCCTGTGGATAGAAGTGAGTATTAAGATACAACAAACAAGAAGAAGAGAAACAAAATGCACATAAATTTACTAAGCTGGGAGATTGAAAAGTAACTTGTCTTTCTTTTACATAAAAAATTATAAAATTTGCTGTCGATAAAGGGGATGTGGTTTGGGCGGTACGGGGACGTGGCTTGGGAGGGGCTGGGTAGGACCTTGGCGTGGCTTGGTCTGGGGCGGGACTGTTGTGTCCCGATGTCCCCGGACAAATGTTGGGAGGTATGCTTTACTTAATACTGGGGGGAAATGGGCAATCAGAAGAAATGAATAAAACCATTCTCCTGTATTATGGTTAGTTTGGCATTATACTATCTTACACAGAGACATGAGATGCAGTTACTGGTATTGCCTTTTATAGTTAATACAGTGTCTTACAATATTTTTATTCATAGAGCTATTATAGAGATATATTCAACATATTAGACCATTAATGGTCCCTATATGTTTGATTTTTATTTATTATGTGGATTTCTAAAATATATCTGTGAGAGATGTTCATTTTATATGAAATAATTAGTGGAGGAGAAGTACACTATATCCCATGACATTGCTTTTCTCTCTTTCTCGCGTGTTTTGGACCAATTTTTCCCTTGACGAATCTGTTAATATCGCTACAATACACTACACGAATATCGGTCCTAAAGAAACACAGCTACATAACAATCTTAGCGGTAAAAATATTTTAGCTATAAAATTGGTCTGGCGCACACACGGCACGAAATTCATTCCTGACGTGCATAAAAAATACGGAAACAATGTTAGCAATGTCGGCCATCCACGGCAAGACAAATTTTCCAAATGATATATTTGCCGCTAGCAACTAGTGCAGTCACGGGAATCGTTAGTAACAACGTGTAAATCTTAATCTGGCCCTGTGTTATTTGGATTATTGTCTAGTCACAGCAGCACTGTAAGTACAAGTTAAAAGGCTGTGTGTCCCTAATTTGCTTATCTCTCCCCAGAAGGAGTCTTCTATATAACTTATAAAGGATGTTAAACATTATACTGTTCTTGTGTGTTCTCTTATATATTTTTATTTTTCCCACAATTTCCCACAGTGTATGTAGAATGGAAAATCAAGTTAGTTTGACAGCAGCGTGTTCATGGTGTTGCTACTTTTCAGCAGATTCAATGCCATTCGACACCAAACCTCCAGCTACTAAACACAATGATGTACAAACCACTGGGAAAGAGGGGAGAAAGGTTTTTGATAATAACACTTTAAATAACCTCCTATTTGCCATGTATTTAATCCTTCTATTTATTAGCTAAAAGGTCTCTGGACTTTGTTTTATTGTATTTCAATGTTTAACACAATATAAATACAATATAAAACCTAATAAAAAGAAATACAAAGCATATATATATATATATATATATATCCATTATTGATTGAAAGCCTCAGCAGTCTCTAATTCAGGAATATAGGTTTCTTATGTGCATCTTGTCTTCTATACAATAACTGGCTTTTAATTACGTATTTTCATTCTCAAATAATAGAACTTTGAAGTTGCTCAGACAATATGGCTCTCTAGAGGCATATTTAACAACCAAACATCATGTTTATGAGCATCCACAAAATGAGGCATCTACACAAAGGCATTGATGAAATAACCTGCATCCTTTGGACATCAAAGCAGCGTGAAGCTCACTATATCTTTAAGAGCAGCTTTTCCAAATATCTCCTCCGTCATCTTTCTAGTGATTTATGCCAAGGGTCTGCTTGAGTAGCCATTGATGTTGCATTATCCCTGTGACTACTGAGACACTTTCCATTGTTAGATAGATTCTAAAGACACCTACTGTATGAATGTGCTACAGATAGGAAAAAAGTTTTATAAGAGAGAGATTTGTCATATAATTATTAGCATCCCTTCTGGTAATTACTACAGGCATTCCGGCATTATGATAATCATATGGCGCCAATGAATATATGGCAGCACAGGGCGCCTAATGTTCTCATGTGCTTCTGCGCAACCAATCAGAGAATCCCAACCCTCTGATTGGATGTGCAAGATGCTTCACTTTCTGATTGACAAGCGTCATTTTACCACCACTCTAACAGTAAAGCTGAACATTACATGCCCTATTATTCTATAATATCACAGAATAGAATTATGTTACATTCAGGGAAGCCAAAATTACATTATTACCCCCCTCCACTGAAAATCATGTGACACTCCTAATTAGAAAGGTATATATACTCCTAAAGGTACAGCTCTTGTACTTTAAAAGTAAGCAAGCAAAACAGCTGGTTAAGGCCACAACCACATTGATACTACTTACCTGTAAATTCCACCATCCTATTCAGATAGGTAGGAGGTGCTTGTTATCTCATACAGGAGGGGTTTTTGGTTTTAATATTTTCATTTGTTTTGAATTTGAGATCTATATATTGTTTGGGTCAGGGCTCGAAGTGGGGGGTATACGGGGGTATGCCAAAGCGGCACTTCTCCCACTGTTGTAATGGAAAAAATTCAAACCTCCATTGACTTCCATTATTTCCTATGTTTCCATACCCCCACTTCGACCAGTGGTTTGGGTGAAATTATTTATTATTAATTATACGATAGGGGGTTTAAGAGAGCTTAATATTCAAATCATTTATTATCATAGATTTAAAAAAAGGCCAGTGTGGACATGCTGCAATTTTCAGGGGAAAGGGGGGAAACATAGATGTCACTGTTGTGAGCAGCGTGGTCTGGCCAAGATCTCTGGTATAAAAATATATATACAAATATAATATTATAAGGGGCTGATTTAATGGCACACGAAGACGGGAAAAAGCTCGTTGTGTGCTTTTTCCAGTCTCTTATGGTACAACTACCTCTTTTTATATACGGCTCTATGAGTCGCAAGCTAAAAAGAGGCAAGTTTTCTCCCTTACGCTGTATGTAAGGAGGAAAACCTTAGAGCGAAGAAGATTGAATCAGCCCCTAAAAGTAATGCGTGGCAGGGGCCCCAACAAGTTAGTTGTCCAAGGGCTCCAACAAATCTTAATCCGACCCTACCTTCTGCTAACCGTTTTCTCATGGCACTCTTACTGCTCCTTTATAACGTGTGATAATATATTGTATGTTTTGGAAATAATGAAGAAAGTTCCAAATTATAGAAAACGAAAACAGATTTTAACTTTGTATAATGAATGTGTATGAGGTGTCATTATATCACCCTGGCCGAAAAGACCATATACATGTATGACATATGAACGTGCCTTTAAAGGGATTTATTTCTTCAATAGCCTTATGAAGTCCCTGCAATTAGCTGGTGCTTAATGGCATTTAAAACTGCAGTGTGTTTATAAATCATTGCACGACAGATAGAAATCCATAGACTAGGGCATTACGTGACGCCTGTCACTGCTATTCAGCTAATTAGGGATTGCTGCACAGTAACACAGGGAGATGCAAAAAACTATGCATCAGGCTATGTATAACACAAATATAATCTTCATAAACAGTATGAAATCTACTAAACACCTGAGGTTGAGTCAATTTTATAGGCCTTATACCCACGACCCCCCTACTCCTTCACCTAACTCCCATTTGTAATCAGATTACCATGTTCTTGGTTAAAAAAAAGGCTGGATTTGGGTAAACATTTAATATACAGCAATTAATGTAACAAAATGTCTTAGATAAACCATAAATAACCTTTTACCATGTCCAGATGGTGGCTGGAAAGGCAATGCAGATCAGAAATAAGGACTAAGCCTCAGACTGAATGACGCTAAAGTGGGGGCCTGTAAAGCATTGCACTTCCATCAGCTCCTAGACTGCAGTCAGTATTCAGTGCAAAAAGACTTCTCCTAACCCACTGGACCTCGGCCTGCCCTTTAAATGAAGCCCATATTTTCACCTAAACTGGTATCCCAGGCTAAAGATAGAAACCCTCTTGAGGATTAAAAAACTACGTACGTCACTAAAACTATACAACCTTCTTGTCATCACAGCGAGACCTAGTGGCTAATCTGCTTGCCACCATCTACTCTTCAAAGGTCCCTGAGATACCCTGCCCAGTCGACATCACGTTTCTGCTCTTATCCAAATGTTGAACTCCATCCTATCGGTACAAATGAGTTCTCTCAACAGAAATGTCTCAGTGTGAAACCCAAAACTAGGTTTACATTGCACTTCAGTTCATCCTTCTCCTCAAGAGATGTAGCCGATCTCCACATGCAGTGTGGGGCAACCAACTCTTAAGGAGGAGGAGGGGAAAGTTGGGAAAATCTGAAGGGGGCCATAACTTGGAATTGAAAGTGAACAAAACAATTGGGGGAAAAGTCCTCCAAGCGCCGCACAAGTGCGGTATGCAGAGTCCAGCCTAATGTGTTTGAACCATTCTACCATAACGGTCGAAGTTTCTGTACCAATGCGGCACAAGAGGATGCCAAATCTGACCATTCCAACTCCACAGTGTCAATGGCTCAGTGGAAAATCACCCAAAATTGATAGATGCTGCTACGGGAGGCCATCTGCATGAGCCAGGCAAGACCAGACACCACATAAGGCAAGAAATCGAGAACACAGATCCAGCGAACAACATAGAGAAGTACTTGATCTGTTCAAAGATACCCACAGGCCTTTCCCTGTTTAGTCACAATTTGACGTACTCTACACATTACTGCTTTCTCAGGTGACACTACAGGCTACTGTCAAAACAACACATGACTTGCTACCAAAACGACAGACACCTTTAAAAGCCATTTTAAATGCAGCGGAGAAGAGAAGGGCCTCAAAACTGTCCCAGACGCCTTGTGGAAGGCACTGGATCAGGGTCACTGGTATGTTGGGTAATATGGGCTTGCGCTATTAGGTGGGGTAGGGCGGACTTGGGTGCACCCCTTTCAGGGAATCTATATAGAGAAACAGTTGATGACATTTGGGTAGCCGCCCAGCTTAAAGAAAAAGAATGTGCCCATAACCATAGATGCCCTCAAGCATTAAAGGACATTTTAACTTAATGTAAGATAGCTTTGTGGAATTGTTACATCAGTGATCTGATACAAAAGGACACATTTATATTTTAGCTTTATGCTTCCTGGGCTCCAGGTCTCAAGGTTGTAATGAGAAGTTACCAGCTAATAGGAATTAGTCATAAATACGCTACCTTAGCAGGATTTCAAGCCACTGACTTACTGACCTTTCCAAATGTTTATGACTCCAGGCACACCGAGCCGAAGGCTTAATAACATTTCACATTTTCTGATTTTACGCGCACCAAGAGAAAGCAACATTCAACCCGCTATTATTTTACCAGATGCATTATTATTTATTTTTTAATGGACCATTACCATCTGCTATTGGAAAACAACTTAACAAATTACAGTAGTGCTGCTATTCATGCATTACTGCGCTGTCAGTTTGTTTTTCCCCTTAGGCTTCTAATATGATGGAGCTTTAATCTACTGTAAAGTTTCCAAACTCCTGGTTTTCCATTTGGCTTGGAGATAAGTGTTAGTGACTACTGAGACTTATAGTGCAACAACATCATTAGTACTAACCTGGCTTATAGTCATACAACATGTTCTCACTTACAGTTCAGTTACTCTACATATTTGGATATTCTTTAATCAATTGAAATATACAGTATATATTTTTGTTCTATCATTTTCAGTTTACCAAATGCAGCCTTTCATTTTATGTAACACACAGGTCAGTACATTATGCCACAAGCAATGCACCAGCTCATATAATCTGTGTGTCTTACATTAAATGGAATAACTGTCGCTTATTTTGCTCTATTAATTTCGAATGACAATCTCTGGAACATTAAACACTTATTATTTTCAGATTCCATTCACTTCAACTCCTGATATAATTTCTTTATTACAGTCAGCATTACATGAGAGTTGTGATTCATTTATGCCTGGTAGACTACTACAGCTGCTCTGTGCGGTCCGAAAAGCGTTGTAGGTGCCCCCAGGCTGACTGTTACGGGTGTTTCTCTGCTGCTCCTGGTCAGATGCTGCTACTCGGGTGTTTGGCAGTCCCCAGGACTCTGAGCCAGATTAATACTGGGCCAAATGGGACTACAGCCCCAGGGCTCCATTGCTGAAGAGGCCCATAGCGCTAAAGCTAATACCAGTGTGAAGGGCATACTGTGATAAAGAAGGGTACAGTAGTGTCCCACATATAGTTGACCTCCACACACAACAGCGGTCATGGGCACGCATCACTGGCCACTGCAATGGGCAAAGGGCCTTTTATCCTTTTCAGCCTCAGGCCCATTTGGCTCTTATTCCAGCCCTGCCAGGACCACGTTTATAAGATCTTACATATTCTGAACTTCATTCATTATTTCATAGGTTTATATGATACATCATATCCCACACTATCAGCGCTAGCACTGCACTTTCCACCAGTAGGTTTTAAATGAATTAGAGCTATTTTATACCCTTTACCATTTTTGTTGACCAACACTTTTAATTCCTCCTGTATATTTCTGAGACAGACTGTGTCCAGTTGTTGTTTGGTAAGTTTGTGGTTATCCTCAATTGATTTAACCGTAAGCTCTGCTTACTTTGATATAGCATGTACCAGTGGCAAGGGAACTGTGCACTAAAAACAGCCACTAAAAAATAGATAAGAACCCTAATAAGCGTATGCTGTTATATCCTTGAAAATGTTTTTAAATGGTCCTTTGTGTGAAAGAACGTAATTACCCCGAGATTCGAGTCGTGGGTATGAAAAACATTAAACAAGTGTTAATAAAAATGAATAAATCTGCGTATAATTAAATGTATTTATTATAAACAATTTAAATATAGCAAAAAAACCCAACAGTAAAAAACAGAAACCCATTGTACCTAAAAAACAGGTAAAGTCCGCTGCAGGGCAGGTTCAGGTTTAGACCCGGGTAGTTGCATGGAAACCGTTCCCATTTATACTGTGTGTTTATTATTATCCATTTGATCTGCTTATTTTACTGTTGTTTTTATTTTTTTTATTATTTATAATAAATACATATAAATATATAAATATAAATATTTATAAATAAATAAATATATATGTCTGTGTGTGTGTGTGTATATATATATATATATATATATATATATATATATATATATATATATCGATGCTTCTTCCTGTCATAAGAAAAGGTGAAATGAGAATCTGAAAATAACGGCCGTATCTAATTGCTCTAATATCAGATGATAGTGACATCTTTCATATGCACTGTTTTTATTTGTAGGATAACTCCAGAGAGACAGCTGGAAACATGGGAGCCATCACTGTGTAATCAATATATCGCCTCTATAAATTATAAATTGTAGTAGGATGGGAGCCATTACATGTATTGATTAGAATTCAGAATCACAAGGCTGTAAAGTGGGCAGAACCCACTGCGAGTTATTTACATTGATCTGCTTTAATACAGCTTAACGCAGCCGCCTTGACCCAATCTGTCTACCTGTTTCCACCTTCCCTTATGAGATATGAAGATTAGGTATGTAGCTCCTAATATGGATCTCTGTCACAGAACATCTGGCACGCACATGTGCAGTGTATGAAGAACACCTGGATTCGGGTGTAAAGCAGGGGCTGGATACGGACCATTGAACATAACTGATAGTGTAGTAGTTGATGAGGAAGTAGCTCTAGGTCAGACGTGAGCTTTGAACTGTCCACTGATTATTATAAAAGGAAACAACTGACTTATTATTGTAAGTGTTTTTAGATACAACACGCAACACAGTGGATAGTGCTGTGGACCAGGCGCGTGTTGGGACCAGACACTGAGGCTATTCTCTCAGCCGCCATCACTTCTTGCTGGTGTACAGTCACCGCGGACCCCAGGACAGAGCACTGATTGTCATGTTGACATTACATCAGTGGTGGAGATAATACAAGGTGGTGTATATATTTTATGCAGTGAGAAAAGACAGAAATACAGTCAAACAGTGTTATAAAAAAGAAGAGATGTGATTGCCCACATCAGGAATCTTAAAGGATTTGAGCTCAAATTCTCCAATATGTCAAATGAAACTGAGAGCATGAATTTGATTGGTTGCTATGGGCAACATCCCCACCACAGTTTAGTCAATTTAGGCTGGAATCGGAATTGGTAAAGTATATGGTAACATGAACAATACATGTATGCCATTAAGCACCAGCAATTACTTACATATATAAAATATATAGTGTTTTACCCATAAATACATATATAATAATTCTATTTATTAAAGCAGTAAATTCCTGTAGTATGAAATGATGGTGATTTTGAAGCCATTTGCTTCCATGTAAATAAAATGATAACATCTTTACCTTGTTACATACATATCAATGTCCTTAACATGATTGCTGTCAGTGGGGCTGTAGAGATGGATTTTACAACCCTTCGTCCCCAGTGCTGCGCACATTGACATAGTTATAGCAATTTGCTTGTAAATCTTTCACGTCGGGAAGCAGGACGCTGGCGGATCGCTGCTGTACAACATGTCAGGGAAATAAATGGTTCCAATTTCTTCAGAGCTGAACATGACAGTTCCTGTGTGCTCTGAGGAATCTGCGACATTAGAACCATTCTGCCATTGAGCTCTGCGAAACGTCACACTACACAAATCTACACGAGGGACGTTGGTCAGCAGTCGCTTCAAACCATCGTCTTGACGTGTGTTCACTCCGTTCTTGTTCTTATGAGCCCATCAAAAGCCGCTCATCCCGCACAAATCCTGACTTTTGTTAGTCCGATGTTTAATGGGACGTGGACTCTGACAACAAGCAATACAGAAACAAATGGAAAACAACATGCATTTACAATACACAACTAGGAATATGTGAAGATCTATATGTGACAGATGTCAGCACTCATTCACATGATGCTGAACTCATGAGAGCTCATACAGAAGATTTACTTTCTGGACCAAATTCTGCAATACAGTTTTCCTGTTATTAGATACCCAATCAAAAGACGAAATCACTGGGTCACATTATCCAGGAATTTGTATGTATGCAATCTAAACACTCCCACTAGCATTGGTGAACTTTAAAACATATAGGTTTTGAATCAGTATACATGCAGAGGGAACACCTATACAGTACACAGACCAATAGGGAATACCTCTACTGTTCATTAACTACACAATGTAATAAGCCACTGGAAATACCACAACACACCGTGCACCACTTGGCCGGACTAGGGGTGTCCACCCCCACAATTGGACATTGAACTGCGGAGGAAATACATAAGTAAATTCCTGCTAACAGAGTTTTGATTATTATGGAATATTAGAAGAAAAGAAAAGAGCAATAAATTCATTATCGTCAACCTCAACGCGTTTCGCCATGCACAACCACAAATTCATAAGCTCTGTACACAGCTTTTCTTTTAATATTCCATATTTATCTATTTAATGCAGGGAGAGTGGTTTCGCTTGAAGGGGATGGGGGGTGGGGGATTCAGGTTAAACTTCTCCCAGCTTTTCTTCTGTCCTGGACTAGTTTCATGTGGTCAATTGAATAGATAAAAGATACATGTCCGGTTCGAGTCATTTACACCCTGTTCAGACTGCATGAGAATTAGCCAGGGTTTTCATGAAAACAGTGGGATTCCTGATAGCCCTGGCTGGTTTCATGGAGTCTGAATGGCAACTCCGGCTCTCTCTAGCCAGGTTTTGGACCCAGCTAAAAAGAAGGGGTTGCCGTAAAAAGCAGGGTCCCAGGCTGCCTATGAACAGTGTTGACCTGGGGTATTATTTTGTAAAAAGTTATTTTGTGATGTCAGTGAAATTTTGTGAGCAGACACAGAAATACGCATACTGTATACACCAGCAATCAAAGCGGAAGGTTATTATTATTTCTATGTATGAAAACATAGAAATAATAGAATAAAAGAATTAAATCAGAGGGAAAAGTGACTGTATGACATACCACCATATAGACCCCTACTTAGGGCCAGATTCAGCTTTTCACTCTCATGACTTACACTCATGAGTTACACTCTTATGGGCAAAACCATGTTGAATTGTAGGGGGAGGTAAATTTAATTAGTTGCAATCAGCATAACAAGTGACAGCTGATGTTTCCTAGTCCTAGTCTAATAACAGTGTAACAGTAACGCTGCTC
>JABWIB010000256.1:92160-113972 GCA_016617825.1 Platyplectrum ornatum
TTCTCCAGTGTCTGTGTGGAGTTTGTATGTTCTCCAGTGTCTGTGTGGAGTTTGGATGTTCTCCAGTGTCTGTGTTGAGTTTGTATGTTCTCCAGTGTCTGAGTGAAGTTTGTATGTTTTCCAGTGTCTGTGTAGAGTTTGTATGTTCTCCAGTGTCTCTGTGGAGTTTGTATGTTCTCTAGTGACTGTGTGGAGTTTGGATGTTCCGCAGTATCTGAGCTTATGTGTTCTCCAGTGCCTGTGTGGAGTTTGTAAGCTCTCCAGTGTCTGTGTATAATGTGTTTACCAGTGTGTTTGTGGTGTTTGTATGATGCTCTCCAGTGTCTGTGTGGAGTTTGTATGTTCTCTAGTGTCTGTGTGAAGTTTGTATGTTCTCCAGTGTCTGTGTGGAGTGTGTATGTTCTCCAGTGTCTCTGTGGAGTTTGTATGTTCTCCAGTGTCTGTGTGGAGTTTGTATGTTCTCCAGTGTCTCTGTGGAGTTTGTATGTTCTCTAGTGACTGTGTGGAGTTTAAATGTTTTCCAGTGTCTGTGTGGAGTTTGTATGTTCTCCAGTGTCTGTGTGGAGTTTGTGTGTTCTCCAGTGCCTGTGTGGAGTTTGTAAGCTCTCCAGTGTCTGTGTATAATTTGTGTGTTTTCCAGTGTTGGTATGATGCTCTCCAGTGTCTGTGTGGAGTTTGTATGTTCTCTAGTGACTGTGTGGAGTTTGGATGTTCTGCAGTATCTGAGCTTATGTGTTCTCCAGTGCCTGTGTGGAGTTTGTATATCCTCCAGCGTCTGTGTGGGGTTGCTCCAGTTTAATTCTACACTCCAAAAACATCCTAATAGGTTAACTGGCTGCAGACTAAAATAAACCCTATCCAGTGTATGTGGTAGGGCATTAAGGGCTCCAATGGGGCAATTGGACTGATATGAATGATCTTAAAGCTACAAAGCATTATGTAATATAAAAACCAGTTGATACAAACTATACTATTTAAATTAGGCATGTAAAGAGAAAGGGTTGAACTTGAGAGTTGGGGCAGAAAGTCATTTCCCCCAGACTACACTTATTTAAATTAATGGCACTTCATTGCATGCAAAATAGTTGATAAGTAGTCATTCTGCAACCTATAGTTTATACATAAAGAGAAATATGATTTACATAAACATTAATGCACAGAACCTATTCCCAGTATTAGTCACCTTCAAAGCATAGTGACCTTTCAGTGGGTTTCTCTGGCCCTGGTGTTGACTAGATGAAAATGTATGGAACTGATTAAACTTAACATGTACCTTAGTAAATGGCAGTCTGGTAAATGTCACAAGCTCCATATTGGGGACTGATTCAGGCTTTGAAAGTAAGATAAAAACATGTGCAAGTGTAGACCTGAGCCAACCCGTGTTGTGTTAGGGACGCCTATTCATTTTATCACTGAGCATGAGAAAAACTGAATAGAGCCCCTAACCCTCCTTTTCCATTACCTTACCCCTCCATTCCCCTAAACCAAACCCTCCTTTCCCCATAGCTTAGCCCTAATCTTCAGCCTTACCCAAACCCTCCCTACCCTGCAGCCTTACCCCAACTCTCCCTTCCCCAAAGCCTAACCCTAACCTTCCCTCCTATGCCTAACCCTATCCTCCCCTTCTAATCCCCCATAGTGTTACCAACCTGTCCGGTCAGGTCTGTATGCATATTCGGGAACATGGAGCTTTCATGAAGATCCATCATCTTAATCAAGTTCTTTAAAGGTTGAACATTTTTGAAAACTGTTCAGCCTTAAGTGTGTGTTGAACATGTGAGCGTCTTAAAATGATATTCATAGCTGCATTAACATCCTGTGCATGGCGTGTGTGCTCTATTGAATCGGGTGTTTCTCTATTTTAATATTAGTAGTTATAGTGCAGCCATGTTACCTGTGCATTTCCTGACTCACATACCATGTTTCTCTGATAATAAGACACTGTCTTATTTTTTTTTTCTGGTCCATAAAAACACCATAGTGCTTATTTTCGGGGTAGGTCTTATTTTAATTAACATTGACAAAGATTTATATAAACAGTCCTGCTTTTATCCCCAACATTGTCCCAGTCCTGCTTTTTTGTTTTTGCAAACTGGGCTTATTTTCGGGGTAGGACTTATTTTTGAGGACAGGCTTATTTTCAGGGTAGGGCTTATTTTGGACGCTTTAATACAAATTAGGGTGGGGCTTATTTTCGGGGTAGGTCTTATTATCGGGGAAACACAGTAGGGCTGTTGTAATGACTGACAGGGGAGATGTGTAATGGATAAAGCCCCTATTTATTGTTACATCACAGCCATATACATCAGACAATTATGTAATTGCCTAATAAAAGAATAAAACTCGCTGCATTCACTACAATAACAGAAATATAAAAAGTAATTTGATGAAGACACATTTGTGGAAAACGTTTTTGCAGCTGCCAGGACGCAGTAACTGCTCTGTGTGAGACACATTAGTCAAGATCCATGAGAGTCATTGAAATAAAATAAAGAAATCACTGGAAAATAAAATAAAGAGAAACAGGGGAGCAATGTATTGAAACATGAAGTCATACAAAGTAGAAAACACTGGAGTCTGGCCTTTAGGAAATATAAGTAAAAGAAAACATAAGACAGCTGTAACTTACATAACATGTTGACAAAGGAATACAAATATTTTTTAGGTATACTGTACCAATGAAAATGGCAAAACTAAAGATGATATAATAGGATTCAAATCAGTGAGTGGGGAAGGAAGCAATTACAAGTCCTTTCATTGAGTAACAACACTCTAAGCTGAAAGTGAACAAATCAGAGGGGCCAGATGGAATACATACTAATATACTAAAAAAAAGATAAAAGAGGTGCTGGTAAAAACAATTCACCAAATTATACCCGGTTCAGAACACACCAAGTAGCCTGTTTAGACTGGCAGTGTTGACCTGGGAATTTTGGTGAAATTCCCAGGGTAATAATGTAGTCTGATTAAGACCTGGGTCTGACTCTGCTTTTTACCCAGGTCTAAGACACAGGTTTTATAAAAAAAGAGCTGTTTAGATTACCAACAAAAACCTGGGTATTTCAAAAACCCTGGGTTTTTGGTGGTAATCTGAATGGGGTGTTACTTGACAAGTCCCTAGCAACAAGCGTTATTCCAGAAGTTTGGAGAATAACAAAAGTAGTCCCTTTGCATACTAACCACCCTCCTTTCCCTGTCGCTACTGTAAAACGAAACCCACTCAGACACCATAGAAACTCTGCACAGGTAAGGGCTTGCCCAAGATTCAAACTCATACCCTCAGCACTGTTAAGCATGAGTGCTACCCACTTAGCCAACCATGCTTATTGGAAGAATAGTTGAGAGTGACTACAGTTTAATGCTAAAAAAACACAAAATCATGACTCAAAAATCCAGAAGCTCAAAATAGCATTAAAACCACAACATTAGAAATGATTGGGTTATTCCAAAGTTCCTATTTCATGTGACATAAAGGAAGCCACGCCATGTAATAAAACACTGAGGAAGGCATGTGCTTGGTTGCATAAGAAGAGGAATTAGTAACAGAAAGAGAGAAGTCGTAAAGGTTATTGGTGTGACCACATATAGGAGGGTGAGGTATAAGTCACTTTGTAGACATTCATACAAGACAACAGCATTATCTGGACCATGTGTGAGTGCTGACATGAATTAAATAGCATGATTGCTTTCTTGACAACACTAAGATCAACAGTCACAAAACATACAATATAAGATTAGAGCAGGGGTGGGCAACCTGCGGCTCTCCAGGTGTTGTCATGCTTTGCATGCTGGGACTTGTAGTGTGACAACACTAGGAGAGCCGCAGGTTTCCTCCACCTGCACTAGAGGATTGCTTTACCCCAATATACCACCCCCTCTATGTAGAACTGCAAGTCCCAGCATGCTTTATCTTTTTATGCACTGACATAGTTGATACCTGGCAGACATAGTTTGACAACACCAGGAGAGCCGCAGGTTGCCTACCCTTGGATTAGAGGAAGTAAACATGTATAGCTTGGAGCGGAAAAGGGACACGGGATGTGGTCAAGGGTTAAACCATGGTTTAGGAGGATAAGTTATTTAGGGGCCGATTCAATCCCGCGCGAAGACGGGAAAAAACGCGAAGTGCTATTACGTGAAACCTCGTGTCTTTTTGTACGCGGCTCGATGAGCCGCGAACGAAAAAACGCGAGTTTTCCTGCCTTACGCAAACAGCGTAAGGCAGAAGAAATTCGCGCGAAGGGGACTGAATCGGCCCCACAGACACAAGAACATGCATAACCCGAAGCCTGGTAGGATTAGAGGAAATGTACAGAAAAAGTTACTGAATGGGTAGTTGATACCTGGAATGGCCTCCCATCAGAGATGGTATAGTAGAACAATTTGGAATTGTATCCTAAACTTAATAGAGGGTCGAATAGTCTAGGGTCAGTATGTTTATTTAAAACAATTAAAAACATAGTGTTTCTGTGTCTTTAGTTCCCCTGTACATAGTATGATTATTAGACTTATATTCTTCAGTGCGCATATGTTGGGTTAGTACTTTAATTGCATGATACAGTCCATGCGAAGCAGCGTGTGGGTATAAGTGAGAACATGTGGCATATGACATTTGGGAGGAGTATCACAGCAGGTCTCCAGCCCCCGTGTCTCGTGTCTTCCATCGGATAACATGGATGATATCACCAGGGACTGTTTCTCTCCAGCCAGCGCCATCCCAGCGCTTATTTCCTCGCATTCTTCCCCACTAGGAGTTACTGGAAGTAATCAGCAGCGAGCGGAGTGTAAACTCCCTGTCATTACTAAGAGCACCACCCTGTGCAGCCAAGTCGCCAATTCCTCAGAGACCTTATAAACAAAAGATAAGGAAAGGTGTAGAGCGCTCTCTATTTATATTTCAGAAAGAATGCAGCCGTAATGGGTGGGTACGCGATGGGGACGGGTCCCTATTGCTTTATTTACTGACATTAATAACATGTTTCTCATTGTTACAATATACAATGAATATTTTGTTGCTCTCGATACTGCGATGTGTATATATTTTTTAGTTTAGTTTTATTACAGGAACATGTTTTTCACCATAATGTAAACTACTCTGCGGGTCAAACTCACCCTCTGCATTTAGGGAAAATGTGAATCTTATGTGTCTTATCAGACTGCTGCTCATCTGTTATTGATCTTCCAGCACCGGTCAGGATCCTTTAGATTGAGACTTGCTGGAAGTCTTAGGATGGGCCTGTTATGTGCCATGTCGGCTCACTCACCCTCTCCCCTGCCACAGCTGGTGAGCCCCCCGCAGGGCCGGCCCACCCATTACGGCAGTTACGCAGCTGCATATGGTGCATTGCACAGGGGGGCGGCGGGATGACCGCAGGGGGCGGCGGCGTGAGAAGTTCGCACCCGCGTCGTGCCGCCGCCTCCTGCAAAACAAATAGTAAAAACCAAGAGGGCGGCCGGCGAGCGGTCATCCCGCCGCCCTCCTCGGTAGTTTTCAAGCGACGTGACGTCATCACGCCGCGCCGCTACATTGCGTGATGACGTCACGCTGTGAGTTATTACGTCAAGGGGGGGGGGCGTTGCTAGGTCTGCTGTGGGCTCCCCCAGACCTAGCACCGGCCCTGGCCCCCCGCCAGGGCCACTCTGCCTGTAGTCATGCTTCTCCATTCGGCTTCACCAATCAGGCTGCTGACAGCCATTCACTGACTGGTTGACCTTAGTGGGTAAGAAAGAATGGCTGTCAGCGTATGACCCCAGCTATCCACCAATCAACACGCTTTTACTGTCTGTTTGCCAACTAGGAGGCAGGTTTAAAATCAGAGCGAGGGATCCAAAAAAGATGCAGGAACAATGCCCAGGCAAAGAGGAATCAAGAGCTAGCGCAATACGACAGACAGAATCCGGAGATGAGAGCCAATGGAACGATGGAGAGGCTTTCTACAACTCACTAATCACATGGAGTTTGCTAATGTAATGGATCACTTTGTAGGTATATATTGCTCCATATTGTTTTATATTGCATTTTTCATGGCAGCAGCTTTACTGGACTGGAATATGACTGAATGTACACTGCTGCAGTCTCCAGGGGTCCCTGCATACCCAGCTTTATTTCATGCATGTTATGATCCCTCAGGCCATACCCTTGTGTAGACACACGTGTACACTAGTCAATCAAAAGCATATGTGTCTTATTGTGAATAAAGAGAACATTTTAGACAAACCCACTATACTTTTTACAGTACATATATATATATATATATATATATACACATACATATATATATATATATATATATATATATATATATATATATACAGTATATATTCCATTGATCTGCAGCAGGATGAGAAGTGTAATTACTACAAGATAATGCATCATTAATTGTAAGATATAAATGCATTTAATATACAATCATGGCTGCTTATCGTACATAACATATACAGAAGCTGTTTCATTATCACCTATCTCACTAACATGTCATGGGTGTGAGGGACAAGGAAGAAGTGACATTCTCACTAGTTCTGCTATATATAACTTTGATGTTTAATACTGTTTTCGTAAAACTACAGCACCAAAACATTATAGTTTTAAGGACCAATAAAGTATAAATAAAGTTAAAGCTGGTTTAAATAGATAAAAGGGTATATTTACTAAGCGGTGAGATTGCAGTGAGATTGAAAAGTGGGGATGTTGCCCAGATCAGATTTGAGTTCACATTCTCCAGAGTGTAAAATGAAACTGAGAACTTGAATCTGATTAGTTGCTATGGGCAACTTTTTTGTTCGGACCGATATTGGTAGCGATATTAACCAGTTCGTCAAGTGGAAAAATCTTCTGCAAAATCT
This sequence comes from Platyplectrum ornatum, assembly GCA_016617825.1. NCBI lineage: Eukaryota > Metazoa > Chordata > Amphibia > Anura > Limnodynastidae > Platyplectrum > Platyplectrum ornatum. The sequence goes on from JABWIB010000256.1 coordinate 99,004, forward strand.
GTCCAAAACACACAGAAAAGGCAATCGTTACCGTGAATGCTCAGTTTAATTTTTGTAAAGAAAAAAAAAATTCCCTCCTAAACTTAATATGTTCTGACATCCCTGGGTCCAATAACACTCTACTTACACTATAGCCACAGCTACTGAGCAGCAAGATATTTATTCAGCGAAACCTGTTGTATTTTTCTTAACAATGCAGAGTACTCTGAAATTATATTGAGGAAAATTGGGGTCATTTAGAAAAGTGCGAACCACTCACAGTCTAATGCTATTTGCATTGTAATGATTTTATATCAGTTGCACAGAATGGAGAAGATGTGTTTCCAGCCAAAATAGAACACAAAAGCTCTGTAAAAGAATAAATGCCGCATCAATGTCCCATTATGTTTAGGATAAACTAAGCAGTATTCAATAAGAAACGAAAAGTTTAGGAAGGGAGCGTTCATGTGCTGATAGAACGAGTAAAGTGGTAATGGATACACATGTGCTACTGGATCCAGGTTTAAGAAATGTGGATGATTTCAGCATGTGGAAAGCACAGCTGTGTCCAGTGGCGATAGTGGTCGCCGCGGTCGCAGTTGCGAAAAAATCAGCATGTGAGTGCATGTGTGTGTGCATGTGAGTGCGTGTGAGTGCGTGTGAGTGCATGTGTGTGCGCATGTGAGTGTGTGTTTGCATGTGAGTGCATGGGTGTGTGTGCATGTGAGTGCATGTGTGTGAGTGCATGTGAGTGCGTGAGTGTGAGTGCGTGTGTGCATATATATATATATGTCCAGGTGTACAAGGCATTTACAGGCATTTACAGAAACAACTTGCCTGTGTAGTAACATTAAGGGACTTTGATATGTAAACGACTTTGACCTTATTTTCTATTATTTTTTATTATATTTTCTATTTATATTTTTGCTGTGGTTCTCAACCTGTAGCGCCGCTTTCTCACCTAGAAAGCACAACCAATTGTGCACAAAATATAGTTTGTATACAGTATATATATTTAGTTAGACTGCCGAATTTTGGGTAATTCTTTGGGGGGGGGGGCTAAACTGACCTTTTGCACCTGGGCCCATTAACCTTTAGCTACGCCCCTGGCTGTGTCCAAGGGAGGGCAGGGCCAGGGGGCAGGGTGACAAGCGCCTCCCAGGCCATTGCCCCTGGGGCCACTGGCTCTGGGCATTTTTGGTTCCAGCTGAGAGGCAGCCAACGGTTGCTCTAATTATGAATTACAGACAGTCACAGCGACCAGGCAGCAGTGTGAACCTGCCTCCTATCCGCAAACCACACAGTAATAGATGGGGCTGTCCACCATGCACACTCTCCAGTCACTTCTACCTGCAAACCGGAAACACGTCAGCAGCCTGTGGATGGTTAGAGCGCTGACAGCCATTCACTGCATAGAAGTTGTAGGGAGACAGCACAGTACCGCAGGAGGTATTGTTTTACTAATTATATTAATATACACATATTACATTAATACCAGACATAAATATCTCAATACAAAAAAAGAAAACAATAATAACTAACAAACCAGGAGCCAACAATTATATCAGAGCTAAAAAGAATGAAAACAGGCAGAGATTAAGACATGTAAGCCGTCATACCATGATGGAGGGATGAATTGGCATAATATGGGTCAAGTCGGAGCTTTTAATAAAATCCAAGGACTAGATTTACTAAGCTGGGGAAAATAATAAATGGAGATGTTGCCCATAAATATCAGTCAGATTCTGGAATCTAGAATGTCTGCTCAAATCTGATTGGTTGCTGAAATGCGCAGTTTAGTGAATAAGGGTCATTGTGTATGTATGGGCAGTGGTCTCATCTCGCACACACAGTGGGCCGGATCCAGACTGAAACAAAATCAGCCAGTGGACCGAAAACTGATTTCCCCCCCTATGGAGGAAAGCCATTACTGTACAATTTATATCCCTCCCCCTTCACCCTGGCATACGCACAAGCCCCCCAGCACCAACTATGCATGCACACTCTATTTAGCGCACCGTGTCCGAACCCAGACTGTGAAAAATGACAAACCAATCACAGTGCTCCTATGTGAAAAAAAGCTGAGTGGGAAGGGGTTAAATTAAGAATAGACTATGATAGAACAAACCTATGAATATAATACAAACTATAGTTTGGTGTTTGTTCAATAGAAACTATAAAATTAGGAGCATTTTTGTACTTAGAAGTTAATTCCACAAATGTTCCAGTTTAATGCACTCATGCAGATAACTGGTATAGAGGATTGCATTGGTAAAAGTTAAAACCTTGTAATTAAAACTGGCCTAAAGCGCTAATTAGTTTTATTGTAATTTGAATTCTATTTTATCAGAACATATGGCATCTGGGTCTGATTCAGGTTCAAACATATGCTTGATGGAGTAGAATAATTCTGCATAGAACCATTGCAGGAGCACCATTTTTACATACCCGTCCGATTCAGGCCACGTACCTCGAAATATTTCTGTGAAGTGTATAATGAATGGACAAGGTCTACTGCCCAAAAACAATTTCTAGCATAAGAAACATATTGCGGAACCATTTCATTTGGGATACAAGTACATGTTAATTATTCCCTATTAATTACATAGCTGGAGGCCATGAAAACAGAAATTCTATTAGGAGTTACACTGAGGACATGTCATAGTAATGATGTATCTCTATAATGTTATGAATGTATCGATCACGTGCATGTTTTATACCATACACATAACATGACTCTGCCCTCACCTCTTCACAATGAAACAGAGTAACAGAATCGTTTTAATAATTATGGTTTTTTAAGGCTCAGTCTGAAGCTGAGAGATTGCAGCCTTTTCCTAATGATTCTCGCTATTCTGAAGCTGGCTGTACACTGACATGATTATTGTCCCATCCATCCAATTAACAAGAGGTCAGGCAATTATGCTCTTTTGTTTTTAGCTAAGATTTCCAATATGCGGATAAAATGTCCATGAGCGGATTGGAAATTCAAAGAGGCCCTGGAAAAAAATCTGCATGAGGCCACATGTGGGCAGGATCGGCTATATGCAGGGCTAAATAGCACAGAATTAGCACAGAATATGCAAACATATAATGTAGGTGAGTTGTGTACAGCCAATTATGTAAGNGTTAGTGACCACCACCTATTACATTATCCTATAAACAGTGGCCTCCATAGCCACCAGCCTACCAGGAGAATTCCTATGGCCAATCCACCCCTGAAAATGTCCCTGTCATGCTGACACAGCATGGATGTTCATAGAACTCAGGTTTATTATACAAATAGGTTTGGGTATAAACAGAAACAAGGGTAACAGAATACACAAATAAGCACTCAGAGAATAAGCACTCCAGGGAGCGCACTGAGGCAGACAGGACTCACAGGGAATAAGCACTCCAGGGCGCTCACACAGAATCAGGTGCACACAGCAAAGAGACAGAGAAAGAAAGACCCACACCCAGCTCTGGGAGTAACCAGAATAAATAGCCCTAACACAGGTGCAGGGAATAATGAACCCAGCCGGTGATTAGCAGGAATGTGTCCGACAGCGGCCTCTAGGGGCAGGTCATGTTAATGACAGTTCAAATAATAAACAGTCTAAATGCCCCTAGAGGTTGGACAGGGAGCCACAGTCCAGGATGTAACACATGCTCTATAGAGACCTGACCCATACAAGCCCCAAGTTGACAATATTTTAGTTTCTGCCTCCTAGGAAAAACCAAGTCAGCTGTATGGGGGGATGGTTGGAAGGTGCAAATCACATCCAAAGCCCGGACAGCAATCCCTTAACATTTACTATGAATGGGCCGGTGTGACGTCATCAAGCCCCATCCATTCATAGTACCATTCTGGGTTGAGGCAGTGATCTACATTAAACCACAACCTCAGACTGTGTCCCGGGGATTTGCTGACTCTCCTGGGATACCCGGAGGCTTGTACGAAATCCAGCAGTCTCCCTGTTATTCCGGGAGAGTTAGCAATCCTGATGTGCTCTCACCATTCACTGGCCAATCAGTGATTGATAGATTGACAACACCAGGAGAGCTGCAGGTTACCTACCCTTGCACTAAAGATTGCTTAACCTCCAATATACCACCCCCTCTATGTAGAACTATGAGTCCCAGCATGCCTTAACTGCATAGACATAATGGATACCTGGCAAAGCATGCTGGGACCTGTAGTTTGACAACGCATGGAGAGTCACAGGTTGCCTACCCCTGCTCTAGTCTATGCCCAGTTTGTGACTGCAAATTAAAATGTTCTAATTGTACTTTTCAAATATAAATGTTTTTTTTTAACTGTTTATAAATATAAATCAGTTAAATATGACAACACATTGGAACATAGACACAGTTTGTAAATTGATGCCATGGTCCGAGCTGTTCTTTTTCCTATGTGTTATGCTGCAGAAATGTACACTTTCTACAAGGCAGAGAAAACTTTTTCAAACTTTCACAGATCATTTTAGTTAAGTATCATTTTACTTTCCATTTCACAACGACAGCTGGAGAAACAGTAATAAGAGCTATTCATGTACAGAACCGTTTAAACCCTGTGAAGTAACATTGCAAAACACCCCAAATAGTTGTGCTATTAATGCGGCAGTGTGACCCATAGACATATTCAGGCAAAATGGTGAGGCAACTGCTCGGAGAGACAATTACTCACAATCATTGCAGACAGTTTATCATACATTACCATAGTGTCATCTGTAGTCAGCGGGAGTAAAGGATGTGAGGGGCAGGATCAGGATTGAATATGACATATAGATGTATAATCAAGGAAAAGTTACAAGTATGATGAGCGTGATGTATTAGGTTACAGTGTGCTTGTTGCGTAAATCATATTGTTACCTGAGTATGATCTATAATTGTGTTTATCTTTATGTGATGGTTATTTGTTGCCATGGGGAATTATGTTTTAGAGGTCATCCACTTTTACAATATAGGCACTCTATAGGCCTATTTTACTTGAATGTATACCTACAAAGTAGAAAGCACTAGACCTACAGAGACAAAAGCACATTATATGTGTGTACCTCTTATGGGAATGTGTTGAAGCAGTCCAGTAGTCCAGTGTTGGGGTACAGGTTTCTCTTTCTTAAACATTAGAGCCTCTCTCACTGCAGATCACTCTCAATAAACAGTTTAAAAAAACCTCCAAAACCCAGCAAACTCGATACCGGGCCCCCTGTCAGCCCTGGGCCCAGGTAAAGAGTACCCCCTCCCCCCTTCACTCGACGGCCCTTTCAGCAGGTAAGAGAGAAGGTTACCCAGGACAGACAGGAAAGTTTTTGGTTTTCACTGGCTTTGCTTTGCCTGGAGATTGCTGCGGGACACATTACAATAGAACTATATCGACATTATTTCTTAGTATTGAACCTTGCTGTTGGTTTACAATGCTACATATTATATGTAGAATCCCGACCTGCCCCTAGGGGTTATCTTGCGTTTGAACTCTCTCCTGATTAATTATCTGCACCCCATCAATAACTATATATGCCGGTCTTCCACAGGTGAGGTTGCTGGTCATTGTTTCTTGGTTCACCAGCATCATGTGTGTTCTCTGATCTTCTCCATCCTTACTCCTTGTGCTTATGTTTTCCAGCTCATTTCATGCATTTAGTTTTCATTTACACTATTTTTTATTACTGTCTTGTATCTACTATTCTGTTACCCATGCCTTGTGTTGTGTATTGTATTTTGCTGACATCTTGTATTGGTATTTCCACCATTGCTGTTTTCCTGTTTTTTCCAGTCCATTGGTCTGTGTATATGTACTAATAAACATTCTTTGTTGATAGTGTTCCAGTGAGTTTTATGCCAGAAGTCTTAAGTTTTATCTCCATTGCTTCACCTGAGACTGCCTGCAGAAGTCTCGACCTGCTTTCCTCACCCCCAGAGGCTCCAGCAAAAACCAGGGCCATATGCTCTGGTGTGTTGCCCTGTGGCAATGGTACTACTGCCATTGATATGTTGACAGTGTGCCAAGCTCTGAGACAGGGATTTGGAGCAATTTGTCAGAAGACAATGGGAACAGGATGAGGGAAACAGCTATAATAAGAATGGCTAGAGCAGTAAATGAGCAATATGCAATGGTTACATTCAGTTGTATTAAAATGTCATAGATATATACTAAAGGTTAAGGTTGGGGCACATTGTTTATGGGCATATGGTGTAGGCTTGTACTTCCTAAATGTGATCCATAAGTCCACCTATTAAATAATTTTTCATTGTATCTCTGCTCTACAGCCCAACATTTCATTGACCAGCTCTCTTGGCTTACAATCTAGGACAGTGAATCCCAAACTGTGCTCCTATGCTCCCTGGGGGGCCGCGGTGCTCTCATTGGGGTGTCTCGGGATGTTTTTTTCCAACATGGTGGACTGTGGCTAGTTACTTAGAAGAGCATTGAATAAATATGGAGACCCTAAGGGTGCCTCAAACTGATGATGCAGAAAACAGCCTCCAAATCACTACAGGCAACTGCATGCTGCTGACAGCACCCCCGGTAATTCTACCACCTTCCCAACCCATATAGCAGCTGTACAGAACTGTTGAAGAACAAACTACTCAAGTCACTGTATGGGCCTAAACTTTCCCACCAGAAACCAAGTTCTGAACATGACATTATCGTTACTCATTGCAAAGTTCCTGCAGGAACACCTATAATCACCAGGGTGATCTTTTTTAAAATAATTTTTATAATTAATATTATTGTTTATATAGCGCCCCCAAATTATGCCGTACTGTACACCGAATATTTGTTATTCATATCAGTCACTACCCCATATCTGCTTACAGTCATTTCTAAGCACTAAATGAATAAAGATGCCCGTTGTTTGCATGTTACTTACAGTAGCAGCCAGTATTTTCCAGCATGCAAAGATAAACTAAAAATGTACTTTGTCGACATAGATAGTTTTAACTACACTTTATTTATTCTTATCACTATTTTAGGATCATATTTCACAATAGTCTAGTCTGTGTTATATGTTTATATATTGTTATGACTTTGCTTAAGGTATACAAGATTTTTAGCCATACATGGTGATTCGTGGAAGTCTATGTAGATCAGGAGAGGTATACACCACACTATATATTACACAGTACTATACTATAAGATGCCTATTATGAGCTATGTACAATTAGGACATATTGAATGTTAAGGGAAGCCCCAGTAATGATGACCACAAAGAAAGAGTTATTGAATCAGAAGTGTGTCCTGCTAATAATGTGTGTCCTGCACGCTGGCAACTAGGGTGTCTCAATCACAGCTCCTACTCACCAAAGGAAGTACAAGGATTGCAAAAAATTATCTGCTGATCCCTGTACCCTGGCTTTATTTCATTATTCAAAGCCACAAAGTACAGTATAAAGAAATAACGGAACTTTTTTTGTGCTGGAATACAAATAAAATAAAAATACTGTTTCTATGCAGGGAGGAGAACATTTTTATTGGCAATGAAAGTAAATGAAAAGGGAAAATGTTGTAATCCCCTATATAATGATTAAAAAAAACAATATATATATATATATATATATACATATAATATAATAATAATAACAATTATTTATTATTATTATTATTATTAATATTAATCCACAGCTTTATGCAAAACCAAACTTATGACAGATTTTGGCTTGAAAAAGTGCATGGATGGGTTATTGTAACAAATTGCCTCGTCTGTCTAATCTAAGTAATATTATATATGCACCAGATTTTTTTATATGTTGTTTTTTTTTTATTCCCAACCATGTTTTTGTAAGCCTGCATCCATGTACAGGACCAGCAATATGGCACTTTCAACACCTTCCAACAATAAAACTGGGTTGAAAGTGGGTATGCCCTGGCATTACAATGTACAGGATTGAGTGTAAAAGGGGTAGAATAGGGTTAGGATGCAGGGAGGATTTGGTTAATAGAAAGGGAAGGTTACGGTTAGGATGGAAACATGCAAGGGGGGGGGAGGGAAGCAGTGAAAAATGGTGAGTGTACAGTATATGTATAAGGAGCTGCTATCGTAACTTTGTAACTTGCATGGGAGTTACACTTCTGAGTTCTGAAAATCTGGCTTATTCTGGCAAACAGCTTAATGTGCTGCTTAGTGCGGGTGTGTATGTGTAGAGTATGTGTATTTTACCCAGAATTTATTTTGGATATTTTGTATGTGGTGCTTAATTTATATACAGAGATATATAATTGTGTGCATATATGTATATATATATATGTATATATAATTTATTAATCATATATATATATATAATGTATATATATATATATATATATATATATATATAAATATATATAAGATTCTAAATTAACAAATATACATTGATGAGAACATATGAAGATATATTGTAAACTTTACTGTATAACTACGTAATAGAAAGAAAATAGATAACTTCTGGAATAAAGGAGTTCATAAAAGGAGTGATAGCAACTGATTTATGAATGTAAGACACATTGCTTTAATATTATCTACGGCATGTAATATGTTGCATAAGCCTGCAATACATTCCACAAGTAATAACTCCGGTTACATAACATCAAATCACACACGATTTATTGTGGTTGAAATATTTACAATTCTCAAAAGCACATACTTAATAATATTACAGATCCACACATCTACTGCACCCACTGTAGCTGTACATCAGTCCACAATAAATAATTATTCACATATAAGTGCAGTATAGCCATACATTCCCTGAATAATGCTTGACACATACATAAGTCTCTGTGCATCCAGAAAATAGCTTTTTACATTTATATAAAGCTGATCAGTGCAGGATTGAGGACTCGATGGATATCCTCCTGTAACTGACCATGCTGCTTCTATTTTATTTACATGTTATTGAGTCTAGTACTGAATGAAGTTTAAGACGTTGCATTTTATCCTCACTTCATTTGTAATACTGAAATCGAAAAGAAAAATAAAAGTAACACTGAGGCAGAATATTCGGCAACAGTCCCAGTCCAAACATAGTCTGTTCGAGTCAAATAAATAAATAAGCTGTGATCAGCATGCGAGCTTGCATATTGTTCTCATTTGGAGATTATAAGACCCTCTAGGATCAAGGCTAACAGCAGCTGGTAGCGCATTTACTTTGCCCTCTGTTATTTCTGTATAATTGGGAGATAAACTGTGATAGTAACAATAATAACATTACTAAGGTGTATATTTTTGCACTACAGTAAATTGATATATCCCTTTATTATCTAAATTCCCCAAATCATCAGTATGGCACCATAGTTCATTGCTGGCCAGTGGTCCAATACAGAGAAACAGCCTGATTTGTGTTAAGCTGGCCATACATTATAAGATAAATTGTTCCAATTGAAAGATTTTTTCAAGAGTGGGTAAAACCATGTTGAATTGCAGGGGAGGTAAATTGAATTAGTTGCAATCAGTATTAGAGTTGAGAGATGATGTTTCCAGCCCAAGTGTAATAACAGTGTAACAGTAACGCTGGTCAGTATCTGTGTGCAACATGCATCAATAAAGAATTCTCCCTGCATGCACTGACATTTATTTTACCTCCTCCCCCCCTGCAATTCACCATGGTGAAAAAATATTTTGATTGGAACAATTTATCATATAGTGTATGGCCAGCTTTAGTATAAAAGTTGTTCTTGACAACTGACTTATTGGTAAAGTAATAATACTGCAGTAACAATACTCACAAAGCAGACTAGAGGAGTGATTGTGTTACTGTTTAAACTTAAATAATACACTTATATTGAGTAACTGTATTCTGAACATCAATCTATTCACATTATTGATTGTTGTGTACCATATTCCTCTGGCTTCACTTATATACACACATTACACCTTAACATTTGTAAAGTATAAACACTCCTGTTATTGTGTTACCTAATGTCCACTGTTCAGTCACATTCCACTGGGACATATGGAACATTCACTGGAAAAGGGTAAAGGGTGCTGAGCTATTCCCATATGTGTCAGAATATTGTCAGTGACCCTCATGTACCCACATACTAGTTGATTCTTTGGTAACCCTTTGTAGGACAGAACGTATTAGGCATTGCTGAGAAAAGTGCAATTTTAGACATTAAAGTTTCTTCTGTGGTTCTAACTTTACTTGCTGCAGGACCACATCCTTGTCGGTGTTTTTGCTTTTATAGTCCAAGGCATGCTCCTCTATATAATGTTTCCTCAACATGTGACACAGGATTGCTATCAAAACCGTTAACATGGATATAATTCCAATGCATATTCCTAAGAGCATGGCTGGCTGCAGACTATGGATATCAGGAGGGGCAGTACTGGATGGGGGCATTTCTGAAGGAGCTAAGGTCCATCCTGATCCTTCCTCTGGAGGAATACATGAAGTCTGGTGCACAGTAAAGCCCTCTGGGCAGGTACACTCATAGGACCCATAAGTATTGACACATGTAAAGTCGCAAGGTGACGCATCACATTCATCCACATCAGCACAGATGTATTCCCCTGCTTCGTTTTCATCCACTATGTAACCATCAGGGCACTGACACCTGTCCCTGTCATTAATGTCACAATCAGCCTCGCAGAAACTGGTGTTACAGAACCTTTTGCATTTATGTGGCCTTTTCTCATCAATCACAAAACCCTCATCACAAACACATCTGTAGCCCCCATCATAGTTCTCACAGCTATGCTCACACAGGGTGGCAGGGTTGGCACACTCATCAATGTCCTGGCACCCTGGCTGGCAATCATCCTGGTCCCTACAGTCCTCATCTGACATCTCCACCATCTCAAAGCCAGGTTTGCAACTGCAGGAGAAGCCCCCAATGGTGTTGGTGCAATGCTGCTCACATATGCCAGGCTTGGCAGCGCAGTCATCAATGTCTTCACATGTTATTCCATCCTCTGTGAGGCTATAGCCCTCATCACACATGCAGAAGAAGCCAGGGGGTTCAGGGAGCTGGGCACAGATTTGGCTGCAGGGATTGGGATCACAAGGTTTGGAGCAGGTTCTCATATCTTCTTTGAGCTGGGACCCCGGGGGGCACTTACATTCTGGGGTGCCAGACAGAGTAACACACTCATGTTCACAGCCACCATTGTCAGCCTGGCAAGCCCATGCCCCAGTAGTGTTGCTGCTCCATGAGGCTGTGCCATCTCCATTGTCTTTACAATATAAGGAGTATGAGGAGATCCGCGCATGGGTGCCAGGTGGGAACACAGACCCTCCACTATTAGCAAGCCCAAGATGTGGCTCGTAGTAAGTGACATTGTAGCCATCACCTCTGAGGGGTTTACAAGAAGTGGAGTAAGTGACCTGGCACAAGTAGCCGGCAGCTTTCTGCGCGCAGTCAGCTTCTCCCCAGCTCCTGTCCTTGCGCACAGTGACGCACAGCGCTCCGCACCTCTGCTCCGCGCTCCTCCAGCTGCTGTAGTCGGTGTACGCGTCGCCGGTCACCCAGGTGAACCCCCTGAGCGGCTGCAGCAGATCCGTGCAGGTCCCTTTCCCCGGCTGGTGGAGCCCTATCCACACCGCAGCGCTGTCATCGCCCACCTGGTCCATGAGCAGAGCGATGACCTCCGCCTCCACCGTGTTCTTCACCGTCATCAGGTGGCCCCCCAGGCTGCTGCAGGCTCTGCTGGCCACATCGAAGCGCTTACTCGCCCAGGAGACGGAGTAGCACGTCTGATCCAGGCATACGAACTCCTTGGTGGGCTCATTGAGCGGGGCCAGGAGGGCCAGCTGCGCCAGGAGGAGCAGCCCCCAGCAGCAGTCGCGGAGCAGCAGCAGCGGCAGCATCGTGTCCCCGGGTGCAGCCCCTGGAGCTGTCAGTCAGGCGGAGGGGAAAGTTCTCATGGGTCCGCTCACCGGCGTCTGTGTCATGTCTCAAAGTTTGTGCCCAACTTTATAGGCTCCCAGCCCTCCCTGCAGCCCAGCGGAGGAAGGAAGGAAGTGCCTGGAAGGAAGGGCTGGAGCCGCTATGGGACGATCATCCACTCCTAGCACTCACAGATTGCTGTGACCGGGACACGGTGCATTACAAGTGTCTGCAACTCCCAGTAAATCATCATCAGTGAAAGTGAATGGTGTGATGGGGGGTTCGGGGAGGGGGGCTGCTGCCTATGGGCGGTCACTCTCTGGCTGAGCCTCTACTTGGGAGGACTGGTGGTTATCCTCTAGCTCTTATATGATGGGTGGCTGACTCATGTGGTTTCTATTAGCTCCTTTTTATAAACTTTAGGAAGTAGAAGATATTCTGGAACTGCCTGTGTTTCTCTTTGCCTGTGTTTTATATAGGGATTCTGATGCAGATCAGGCTGCTGGGGCTCCCTCACTGGCCTGGCATGTAGATTGGCATGGCAATTAGGCTAATGAGAGATCTGGGTGATTATAGAAACTTTTGTTATAGCATCCTTTCATGGTTTCTCAATCAATGCCCATCATGGTCTATACTTCAAAGCATTCTATTTGTCTTTTCTTCTGTAAGATCCATTTCTTTAAATGTTCTTTTCAATGTAAAATACACAGCATCTATATTCCCAGTATTAGTTATGTGAGAATAATATTAGTGAAAGTAAGAATACTGTGTTCCTGTAGACAATACCACATTAATATTTCCTATGTATAGTTCTGGGGATTATACATTTTTTATCGGTCGATTTACAACTTATTTTAATACTTTAATAATAACCTGATTATATTGACATCGCTGTAACCCTGTGCTGAATATACAGCATTGTGTCCTGAAAGGTCCATAGGTTATAGGCAACTGCAAGAAAGCAAATCACTTTGTCACTGGAGGGAAAGGTAAATGTTGTAAGGTTGGAATGTGAATCTCAACCTAAAATGTGTCTCTCTGTGATCTAAAATATTTAGTATGACTTACAGAACTATTTAACTATGAAAAACTGAAATGAACACATACTAAAAACAATATGAATAAAATTATATATATATATATATATATATATATATATATATATATATATATATAGCAGTGGATAATATACTTAATCAGTTTGTAGTTTTTTAATGTCCCAGTCTCAGCACTCATAGGATTGATATTCTTTACCAGGGCCTGAATTTACTAAGCAGGGAAATTGCAGGGAGATTGAAAAGTGGGGATGTTGCCCATAGCAACCAATCAGATTCAAACTCTCATTCTCCACTATGTAAAATGAAACTTAGAACGTAAATCTGATTGGTTGCTATGGGCAAAATCCACACTTTTCAATCTCCCTGCTTAGTGAATTTAGGAGCAGATGGACAAGCAAACCCTCAAATCACTGATATATATATTAATATTTTAATGGGAAAGATAGTATAGTGCAATGCTGTGTGTTTTATTCTACAACTAGACTGATTTATGTCTGACAGCTGCCGGAGGTTTTATAGGCCTGAGTCTTTATTGGTCATTTCTATCAGGCATTTCACCAGTTGGTGAAGGATTTCCAGGGGGCGCTGAGACCCGGCTGCTGATCTGCTCGCAGCGACACCTAAACTCTGTTTATTTCTTGTATTTGTGTGTTATTTATTTGTGTTTGTCTTTGAAATGTTTATATTTTCCACTTTTATGCTGGCCATATAGCTATACGATGGATCGCTCTGATACTATATGCACATGCAATGTACATGAAATGAGGAGCAGGCAAGATTCATCAATGCGATATGTGACCGGGGGAGCGCTCATCGCATAATCGCACCCCATAGCGGCCTGGTGTATGGCCAGCACTACATTCCAGCGTTTGTTTTTTCTTTATCGTTTAACCTGTATTTATATGTTTCTCCAGGTGGAGAATCCCAATCGCATTCCATCAGTGCACTTTCCCGACCGCGCCACTCACACAGAAGGGAAACTGGCCACTTTGTGATCAAGATCAGGCCTGAAATGTGTATGTGTATGAATGCGGGTTTTAGTGGAGCATAGGACTAGTAGCGATTTTATGTGACGTACTTATATGCATAATATGTTATTGTGGTGTTATATAATAGTGCTCCATACATTTCTGAGCTTGAAGATTTGTTATAATAAATATTTATACCTTGTTACTATGCTCACAGCTGTCCCTCTTCACATTTTACATCTGGTGACAATATTTAGGGGGAACCCAATAAAAGTCTGTGCAGTTTTTTTGTATTATTTTATTATTAGTTTTTATTTTTCCTTGTCGTGGAGCCTTCAGCGGCTATGAGGCACATGGACATCATAACTTATACACTGAAATCAGTAGTAGATTAATATATATAGACCGGAGGTGGAATAGAAACACAATGAATAACGAAATACTTATTCACACTCTGACTAATGTGCTAGTTAGAAGTCTGAACAGATACAATTCATTGTCTACAGTTGTGGTTAAACTGTACAGGCTCCTGAGTCACTGTGACACGTCTTGCAGCCATTATCAGAATGAGACGATGGGTTTAGCATTGTGGCTGCATTACAACAAGACGGTGACATCACTGATGACAGCCGCAACATCTCCTACAGCGCTAATACCTCATATTGCACCACGTCAATCACATTGCCAATGAAGCTTGCAATCTAATTTACTGAAGTCTGATATATTTAAACACATTAAAGAGACAAACTGTCTGTGCTTTATAACGGCGTGCTCCCAGATAATCTAGAATTAAGGTAAAATGTAGTCTTTAATTGAAGCAATACAATTTACTACTATGTGGACGATATACAATAGCTCTGTGTGGAAAATAAACTGAATGTTAACACTTGCGTTGTGGGGGTTTAGATGTATTTCGCCCCAAACAGATATCTTGCCTAGTGACATCTTAAGCTGGCCATACACTATAAGATAAATTGTTCCAATCAAAAGATTTTTCAAGAGTGGGTAAAACCATGTTGAATTGCAGGGGGGGGGTAAAATGAATGTCAGTGTTTGCATGCAGGGAGAATACTTTATTGTTGCATGTTGCATACAGATGCTGAACAGCATTACTGTTACACTGTTATTAGACGGGTTAGGAAACATCATCTCTCACCTGTAATACTGATTGCA
>JABWIB010000256.1:134853-146019 GCA_016617825.1 Platyplectrum ornatum
ACCCAGAGTTTCTCTTGGTGGCCTGTGTATATTTAGTGGAAGGATACACTGATTTTATTTCTTAGTTTGGCATTAAAGCATTGGTGTATAGATATATAATCTGCGTCCTGCAGTTGTAGCAGTAGAACAGTAAAGAGGTGTACGAGAACCACTGTGTCATGGCTTCCAATGGCTTTTATTAAAATATAAGTCCCATGTTTAAACTCTTCTCCAGCATCTGTCAGGTAGTCAGTATAGCGCCCGCAGGACTGACAGAGCGCTATGCAGGAGCAGCACATGCAGGCTGGCAGAATCACTGGGGCTGAGTAATGGGGAACAGGATGAGGAATGGCTCAGTAAGTAAGGAAATGATGTAGAGATCGCGTTTTAGAAATCCATTGTAGTCCAGGCTTAGCCACATTCTCCCAGATGTACTTTTCTCTTTCGGATGTACTTTTCTGTTTCTATTATCTGTGTTATTGATTGTAGAGGACATTTATGTGCTGTGCTGGAATGAGCTGAAAAAAAAAAATGTTTTCTGTGTGGATTTATAATATCGTAAAGTGCTCCGCACATTTATAGAGGAGCGACAGTATAACTAAGCCTTTGGATATTCTTTGAATGGTTCTATGGATTTTTCGAAAGCTGGGGATTGGGGTTTTCAAACAAATAAAGAATAAAGAATAAATTCAGTCAACAATATAGGTATATACATATACATACACACAATCCTCAGCACTCAGCAACTGAATAGGCTATTCTATCCTAAAATGGAAGATACATTAGTTACACACATTTGCAAATATATGATACACCACCAGTCACTTATAGGTTTTTATTATTATGTGAGCAAAATCACCTTGGGAGGTTCCCCATAACTCCCAAAAATCTTCACTGATACAGCACCCAGGGCTGGCGCTACCGGTGGGTGATCTATAGGCAGGCCCATAGGGGCCCAAATGGCACCCCCCTTCCCCACTGCCTCCGTTTACATGTTGTATATTGTAAGCCAGCATGTATATAATTCGCTAGCCTGGAAGAGTGTCTGCCGCTCTCCTTTAGAACGGTGGCACCCCCCTCTCCTATGTGAACTGCACCCCTCTAGAAAACATGCAAACACGTGTAGTGTGGTTCTACTCTGTGGTTCACCTAGGAGAGTCCAGGGTGTGCTGTGATTGGCTGGGAGTTTTGGGGATCCAGCTGTGCACATGGCAATCAGTAAAACAGCTCCGGACCCACCACTGAAGAGGTAGATTAAATATTTGTATTATAATAATGGTTACGGCTCTGATGGACAGACATCTGTCTGTATGGCTGTACCTGCATGTACATGTGGCTGCGTGTTAGTGCTGTGTGGCACATGGGGCCGGTGTGGTGAAGCCATAAGAGAGAGGAGCAGTGTGAAGGGGTCTTTTGGGATTAAGTCTGAATTATGTCAGCATTTCCGGGGAACTGAGGGAGCGCGCAGAGTGAAAGGGGTGTTGTGAGCGCCACTACAGAGCTGCCATTAGCACTAAGCCTCGACGTGTGATGCCAGGGAATGAAGGGTGTTGCTGCAAACGAAACCAGACCAGTAAAGCTGACAGTCTAAAGTACCATTCTGCCTGTCTGCAGGCCATGTGAACGACCGAGAGTCAGGTATGCATCACTAAGAACCGGTCAATGCGTCTGCTGCGCATGGACGGGGAGTCAGTGACCTGGGTCACCCACCTATGACTGATACTGAAGGGCTGGAACCTAGCCTTATTCTAATAACCCCAGTGGCTGAGTCCCAAGCAGATCTCCAAAGTTTCGCCAATACTGAGACTCAGACCGCACTCTAGGACATACTGGATAAGTCACCAAACCTACTCCAACAGTTGTTCTTAAAGACACCTAGACAAGATAATAGCTTCAGCGTTTCCATTGATAACCATGTTTTATATGAATGCAGTTACATCCTGGAAGCTACAAGACTGTGCAACTACCTAAGGGACTATGCTAAAACCTGTGAGAGACTCCGCTATTACTGCATTTTCTCATGGTTTAATAATCTAAGTTTAAGCATTGTATTGTGTGATAGAAACTGTGAATGTTATATTTATTTGCAAATGTAAAACAAGTTACTATGATAATGATGTCATGCACCTGGTAAATTATAAAGTGAAATTGTTGATTTAGCTTAGACGTATCCAGTTTCCAATACTAGGACCATACACATTAGTCCCTCATAATAAAGATTACAGCAGCCATCTTTTATTGGGAAAGGTCAGTCTCTGGGTCTCTATCCCGCCTGATTCGCTTTTGCGTTACACCAGAAATGGGCTGGAGCTGGGACAGAAGAAATGGTACCGAATAACACTACTTCAACACCAAGAACCATTTGACCCCACCAGTAAGGACATCACTATAACAGCCACACTGCAGGTATATAAAATAAAAACCTTTACTATACAAAGTCAGAAACAATACAACTATACAATAAAACAATATAATATAAGATATACAATCTCAGTTGCACAGAATGAACTAATAGATATTTATTAATGAATAGATACTTGTTATTAAAATAAATAATATTTATTCAGAAATTAATATATCTAGGGTGCACAAAACAAGGCTATTTATACAGTTTGGATCAGGTCCAATGGACTAGATCCAGACTTTACGTACTGTTGACTTCTACTTACTCACAAGTGGGTAAAACCATGTATAATTGCAGGGGAGGTAACATGAATGTTAGTGTTTGCATGCAGGGAGAATACTTTATTTTTACATTTTGCCCAAAGATACTGACCAGCGTTACTGTTACACTGTTATTAACTCAGTTTGCAACTAATGAAATTTACCTTCCCTGCAATTCAAAATGGTTTTGCCCACTCATGAGTAAGTTGTAAGGCAACTTAGTACATAAGTCTGGATTTAGTCCAATGTGAAATCCATTTTCTAATAAGTCGGTTTGTGTATGCGTATAGGTGTGTTTGTGTATGTGTGGTGTATATGTAGGTGTGTGTATGTGTGTGTGTGTGTGGTCCATCACCACTTCATTTAACCTCACTAGGTTTGAATCTACACATTGCTCAAGTAATCATACTATTTTTAGCACAACTAAGACAACTCAATATTGTACATTGAATGCTATAGTGAGGAGATATAGAACCATATACTGTATGTCCCATTCCATATCATGCCATATTGTATTGCAGCATTTAATGTGAATATATTCCACGCGGAGCAAACACATGACCCATGGCTACTTCAGTCTATTAATTGCAATGCATCTCGTAGTTTGCTTAGCTGCTAAGTGCCTTGTGAATTAAATTTCTCACTCCGAGTCTTCCATCTACTTTTCCTTAAATACAATTATTTCTAATATATTTCCTGCAATCTTTAAGCCAGGATTGTGTTAACCTTTCATATGTAATGGAATATACATATTCTTGTTATTATGACTGCCATTATCAGGTTACATTCTTCGTTTGTAGGGAGCGGTACAGTACAGTATTGATCGTGGAGTCACTTACGGTGTATGATCTCCATAGGTGCTGCCATAGGTACTCCCATATCGTAGCGGTACATGATGCGGGATAATTTGATTCTTTAAACGATTGTATTGTTCATGCGGTTTATGTTATGTGTTAGTGGTTTCGGCCAGTTCATATACTGTCTGGTGTGAGAGAATGTGGTCCCCCACCTACATCTCATTCACATGTAAATCTTATTATTTGCCAGAGACTCGTAGACTTGCTTTATGTGTATCTGGAATCTGCTGGAATATTGAGGGGGAGAAATTACAAAGATTTGTCGTCTTGGAAACGGGACAGTTTCTGCTATGAAGATGAAGAATATACAATCTGGATACAATACCATGTTTTTCTGCTTTTTATCTTATATCATAGATATTGCCACCGGTACCTTTATGTATTATGACTTTACTTATGTTTACTTCAGAACCAGCTGGGGATTCATTTGCAGTTATCTCTTTTTCTACCTGAAAATAAATGTAAATGTTCCTGAATATTTCAGTGAAGGCCATAAATAGTTATGTAATGTTTATAGTAGGGCTCGAAGTGGGAATTTTATAACGGGGATATGAAGCTAAGCCCCGTCCCTTCTAGATCAGCAATTTTGTGCTTTAAGATCCCCCTCCAGTATGAAGTGGTGGAGTTCAGTTGTAGAAAAGGTGCCGGTATGCCATAGCGGCATATACCGGCCCACTTCTAGCGCTGGTTAATAGATACAGTGATAATAGGGCAGAGCAGAAGGAAACAACAAATATTAATAACATACCTTCCAACTGTCCCAATTTTGGACGACTGTCCCAGTAAGCAATCTATTTTTGCCGTGAATGGCAAAAAAGCGGTGGAGCTTAAATACTCTGTGAATGGACTGTGGGTGGGGTTAGTGGCCTACAAGGGGCGGGGTCTATTTGCCCCAGTCTCCTCGAGCAAATTAGGAGGTATGTAGCAAACTATGTTAAACTGCAGGGGAAGGATTTTATATTGACACCAAGTTATAGATTAACACCGGCAAGAAAAGTGGAGATGTTGCCCGTAGCAACCAGATTCTAGCTCTCACTTTCCTATTACATATTATATCATCTAGAATTTGATTTTGCCTCCACTTTTCCTGTGAAGCAAAATCATATGTTGAGTATTGTTAAAATAAGTAAAATCAGTCTTGCAGGATTACAAAAATAGATACAAAATTATTTTACACCATTCTTTTTACAATTTGGTTTGTTTTGGAGCAGATATTGTTCAGGTCCCCCAACCTGGAGAGAGCAAAGATGTTATCAGGAACAATGGGAGGTCACTAAGATGATGTGTGAAGGGAATGGTTGTTTCTAGGATGCTCTCTGTATTGTGCAGGGGACACTAGGGTACTTTCTGTATAGATCAGTGGTCGAAGTGGGGGTATGGACATTTAGAAGTGGGGGTATGGACATTTAGAAGTGGGGGTATGGACATTTAGAAGTGGTGGTGGTATGGACATTTAGAAGTGGTGGGGGTATGGACATTTAGAAGTGGCGGTATGGACATTTAGAAGTGGCGGTATGGACATTTAAGAGTGGTGGTATGAAAACACTGAATATAATAGAAGTCAATGGAGATTTGTTGTATTTCAATGACATCAGTTGGAGAATTGCCGGTATGGCATATCCCCTATACACCCCCACTTCGAACCCTGGTATAGATGCAATCGTTGGCAACATGGGGTTTGGGCAGAGTGCATGATTTACATAAATCCATACCCCCCTGGATGGCAAAAGACTATTTTTTCATGTGTATGGGCCGCACTTGATGATTGGGGCTGAGGTAGTGATGTACAAAAAATCACTGCCTCACTCCAGGTCCCAGTAGAATCGCTCACTCTTGGGATACCGGGAGAACCAGACGAAATTTGTGAGTCTCCCGGACATTCTGGGAGCGCCACCTACCCCCTTTTCATACAAATGATCCCTTATTTCTCCACTGTACCACCAATAGCGTGGGCATAGAGGTTTCCTGTTACAGACAATAACTAGCTGTCACAGGCTCCTCTTACTTACAGTCATTATCGTTAGTTTGCAGGATGCTCAGATCAACGCAGGGGAGCCAGGGAACAGATTAGAGTGCTAGCTCTTATCTATTGTCTACAGGAAAAAGGATACAGCCGGCAGAAATCTTGAAAGCAGAAGAAATATGATATTTCTCTTGCAGCCCTTAGGACTGATATACACTAGTCAAAGGTACCAGTGATAAGATGTCACAGGAGGATACACCAGGTTACATTGTACATTAACATCAAAGGGCGTGCGGAGACCTTTCTAATTCTTTGTTGCCACTGTTAAGGGTCAGTATGCATTTCCCCTATCCATTAGCTGTCGGTTGGAGGTCTCCAGTCCTGTAGTCATTGAGTCTGCTCTGGGAGTACTTCCAGAGACTTGCCTGTGGTTCTAGCTCCCTACCAAAGCCCAAAACTAGCTCCAAGGCTGAGGTAGTCCTAGGTTGCCACTCATGGAGCTTCCATGGGGCTTGTTGGTTATTAGGCCCTATACCTCCTGAACTATTTTTTGTTCAGGAGGTCCGACGGGAACATCTTCCACCAGACACTGCACATCTATGTTGAGACAACCAGATACATAGGAAAATAGATATATTTTAAATACTTTTGTTTTACTTATTTTTCCTTTGTGCATGCAGCTCCAAATCTGGGGTTGAACTCTGATAAAGCTTAACAAACAGACTTAGTTTAGTGCACCCGCACTGCTTATACTTTTTGTTAAAAACCCCTTAAATTACTTAGATTAGACCGATACAACCACAGAATCTGTAACACCAAATAAACACCTCCAGTAACAGATGTGAGGTCCAGGATAAACTATGTGAGGTGCTATAGTGCCTGTCCACAGTCCTGTCCCAAAGCACATGGGCCCCTGGGGGTAGAACTACATCATGCACAGTGACAGGATGGTCTGACGTTGCGTTAGGCTTATCCTTGTGACAAGTGCATCTATACATCCTTACACACTGCCATGCTGGGGCCACCAATAAAAGAAAATAAATCTTGTTTATTGTCTATTAAGAATACATGAGAAAAACTGCCTTAATGTATCTCAGATTTCTGGATATTATAGTAGCACATAAAGTGATCCTAGCAATACATGTTTATTATACCTCACAATATTTCTTTTTTGTTTTATTATGGGATTATCCTGTAATCATCTCTGTGACATTCCAACAATACGCAATATAAATAAAACAATACGCATTCCACAATATAAATGGCGGAGTGCAAAGAACAAACACAAAACTTAAATGTCTAACACTTTCAAAGATGCTTAATAGTCATTGCCTATTCTTTCCATGTACTGTACTTTTTAATTAAGTCTCTGTTTTGTTGCATTTTTAACTATTTTTTTTATCTGAACTAAATAAAAAATATCAGAAAAATGTTCCAATATATCTGAGCATTTTCTACTCAGTGGTCGTTTGAAGCAGTTGTCGAAGTGGAAATTTAGAAGTGGTGGTATGGACATTTAGAAGAGGTCAATAGAAGTCAATGGAGGTTTGTAGTTTTTCTATTAAATCAGTGGGAGAAGTGCCGGTATGGCATATACACCGCCACTTCGAGCCCTGCTCTGAAGTATTATCTATCCATCTATTTCTTGGAAGGAAGCTTTCGGATAAATAGAATTTTGGTTCCATTGTTTGAACTCAGCAGACATTGACCCTTTCTGTGCTTTAATAGTTTGCTATATTTGGAGATTCCTTATGACTTTATCTTACTGACTGTATAGACATATCCATATTTATAGACACATCCATAGACATATTCCCTGTGAGATGCCCAGAATTTCCAGTCTACATTGGATCTGTGTTAGATGCAGTTTGTGGCCCCACAAGTGACTTAAAGCCTTTTCCTCTTGAGAAAGAGAAGTTACAGTGGAGTTCATTCCCTCTCCCACACACCAGCACTGCTCTTTATGCGGAGAACTGGATCCAGTCCTGTATCACGCCCATCTCTTTGTGGAAATGGCAAGGCTTAACAGTGTGTAGGCTGCTATACTCCAGGTTATGTGACTCGTAGGGATCAGCGGTGTGGATTACAGTCTGGGACCATGGTAACATGGTAATGTCAGTCTGGAAGGCGACAGTAGTTATTGACACAAATTGTCTGCAAGGATTTCATTTCAGTGATATTTTAACACATTTATTTTTTTCTTAAAAGCGTCTTTTCCAAAAAAAAGACTGGTCTGGTCAAAGTGTCGACGTTTCTACCTGGTGCGGCCTCATTTCCAGTTTCATGTTGACCTTTCAACTTGTGTTTTATATAAAGGCCGACTATAAAGACGCGTAATTGTCACTACAAATGATCCATTGCTATATAAATAACCCATCTCTGTTTCCACTCTCTAATATGCCGCACGTCATTTATAGGAATTCCAGGATGCTCTGAAGATAAATATTTTTCCCTGTCGGTAACACTCTCACTTTACACTGTTTATTTTACATAGCATATTTTGCAGCCTTGCTCTGTGTTGGAAGGACAGATGTTTAAACTGACAATAAAGGTTTGTTATGACAATATCATTCACATTTTCTGCACAGCGAGAGACGTTCACAGACGCCCTGTGATCCATGTGATGCTTTGCTGCCTCTACCTTCCTAGCAATGCTATGTTTATGGTATAAAACCTAACTATCGCAATCTGTCCCAGCCCTAGTAACTGTAAGATGCACTCTGAATGACTATTTCTATATACTGAGGAGGATAGGGATCTAAGAGACATTAAAAGGTGGGTAAGGTGGGAAAAGTGGTAGTGTTGCATTATAATTCATTGTTATCGGGAACACTTTGTTTAGCAATAAGGGCCATATCTCCATAAGGGCATAAATACAGTAGAACTGTACAAAGAAGAGCAACAACAATGGTGCATGTGGCACACACCATACAAAGAAAGACTACAGGATAGGGTATGATAGCAGCAACATTCACATGTTTCAAGGGGTGTAACCAAGAACAGTAGGGTGGCATTTTCCAAAAGAAGGTGACTTACATAAGGACACAGGTATAAACTGCAGGGTGGTTGGTTTAGAGGAAATATGTAGGCACATTACTTCACCAAAGAGCAATTTAAACATGTATCCCAGCTCCTACTATAAAAGTGATATATAAACCCAACTTGCTGCCGCTCACACGCAGGCTGGCATAAAAGTCGCCAGACTTTCACAATCTGTGCGGAAGTCGGTTGCTGTATGGGAACTTGAATTCATTCTCCTCCAGACTTTCTCATGCAGATTGTGGAAGTTGGGTGGATTCTGTGGCAGCGCACTTACTGTAGTTGTGCCGGATGTGCACTTGGAGACCCCATCTGACATACTCTAGGAGATCTGTCTGCTGGCCAGGTCCTGCCCGCTCACCTTAGGGACACTTAAGGCAGGGGTAAAGCAGTGGTATAAGTTCTACTTACCCTGCACAAGAGACGGGCATGACAGGGGAGTTCTCACACATAGGTCTCTGCACAAACACGAGTTTAAATGTACATTTCCTGGAAGGCAGAAAGTCTAAGTCGGCAACCCTGATTTATCCGTTTATGTGTCTGTGTTACACAGCGCTCTATACTTCCAACATATGATAATTCTGATGCAGGGGATTTTGCTGCGCTCACAAATGTGCAGGTCTTGGCATTACAATGTTCAGTATATATATATATATATATATATATATATATATATATGACGTCTGTCCATGCAAGATCCCCACACATCATATCAGCATACCTCCCTATACAGCAAACGGCATAGTCTCCACCCATGCACCATGCGTCCAATCATACCTTACCAAATAATGAGACAAACACCGATAGCTGGGTTTAAAAAGGGAACATGGGATTTATTAATTATGTTGGGACAGATTACAATTGTTCAGATTAACCTATTATTTAATTAATCTAGGTGGCCCAATATGAAGGGGTACAGCAATCCTATGTTACCATGAGGTCATCCATCCATCCTTGAACTTTGCAATCCTGCCTTATTGTCCAGCAAGCACCC
Source organism: Platyplectrum ornatum (assembly GCA_016617825.1). NCBI lineage: Eukaryota > Metazoa > Chordata > Amphibia > Anura > Limnodynastidae > Platyplectrum > Platyplectrum ornatum. The sequence goes on from JABWIB010000256.1 coordinate 144,350, forward strand.
GACTCACCATATGTAGACCACCTGGAAGGTGGTCACCGAGCGAACTTAAACCTCCAAGCAGTGTACTACTTCCCTATGGGATTGCCTCTGTTTCAATATGCATCCACTAGCGCGAAAAACCTTGCCTGCTGACCCCCAGCTACTACCGTTCCTCCATGCTCCCAGTTGCTCCATGCTCCGTCTCAAAAGCACAAGGCAGTTAGGATGAAATGATCACAATAAAAAAGAGAGTGGGAGGGAATGAATCCTTGCAATGAAAGACTCGCATCCCCCATCCCATCCTATACTTTACATGTATACCATAAATCAGCCGCCCCTAACCTCGACCTAAATCCCAGCCCCTTCCCACCTTTGCTAGCTAACATTCCAACCTCCCTTCCTGCTTGGTACCTGTGTGTAAAGACCCGCCAGCTGTTTATTGCTTTGTGCTCCTATGGGCCCTTAGCTCTTTAACTGTCCCAATTGTAGCAGGACAGGCCTGATTTCAGGTGATTGTCCCGCCAGCACTTTGTCCTGATAAGGGGTCAAAGATGTTTTTACTCGTTTTATGCAGTCTACCCGGCAAATAGGGGAAAAGCTTGGGCATTCCATGGGTGGGACTTCGGCGGAGCTGGGCAGACCATGGGCTGGCAGACCATGTATGTAGCTAGGTAGCCCGTGGGCAGAGCTGTGTGGGGTTAGTTGTCGCAGTCTCCTCAGTGCTAATGTTGGGAGGTAACAAAAAAAATAGTTTTTTGTTTTGGTTTTTTTTTGGGGGGGGGGGCAAACCACAAACCTCAAATCTGTATAAATGGTAAGACAGGTGCATTGGATCTAACATTACAGTGTACCAGTGACCTGTAGTCTAGTAAGGGGGAGTGTTAATACTGTATATACAATAGATGTGATGCATTTGTGAAAGGGATGGAGATGAATAGATAAACACATGGCTGCATAGCAACCATTCAGATGTTTTCATTTGTTCTCTTAATTGCTCCTTTATTGTGGTCTCCCTGTGAGTCACAATGTACGTTGTCTTGATGTGCATTTATGTAGAGGAAGATGACCTTACTTATGTACGACGTAAAGTACTGTAGATAATATTTCTATTTTCCAAGTGGTAAAAATTAAGACATTTTCGTATCATGTGACCAAATGTCAGAAAGTCTTTAGACTGATACAATACACAACAGTATCTTGAATTGCTCTGGTTGTTTTAAAAGTACTTTAAACATTTTGTGGTTGTTATTTATATGTATTATTATTATTTTATTAAACACATTCTTACCTTGCCCAGCACAGAATGAATACAGGTAAGGTGCTCACAATGTATTCACAACCACCGCTCAGCACAAAGTTCTAAGTGCTATTTCAAGATATCAACCTCTGACAGCTTGCTTAGAGTGCAGGGAGAGTGGCTGCCACCGGGCCCCTCTCTCTCCTCCGGTCCCATAGTAGTCGCAACCTCTTCTGCCCCATATACAACACCAGTGGGAAATGTACTAAGGGTCAAGATAGAATGTGAGGTGATCTCAATCCATCTTGAGGGATCTTGAAATCACTGTGACCCGTCCCTGTGTGACCACCGAGTTTGGTCGAGTGGTTTGCGGTGAGTTTGGGTCATCTCACCGTTATGATGTCACACTTCCTAATTGCAGCCATAGGGCTGGATTCAGCTTTTCACTCACATG
>JABWIB010000257.1:0-41669 GCA_016617825.1 Platyplectrum ornatum
GCCACATGGTCGCACATCGCCCTGCGCGATATTGGCTGCGATGATGCAATGCCTGGCCACGTTGATCACCATCGTCCTGCGCCATATCGGGTGCGATGATGATGCAATGCTTGGCCACATGGTCGCACATCGCCCTGCGCGATATCGGGTGCGATGATGATGCAATGCCTGGCCACGTGGTCGCACATCGCCCTGCGCGATATCGGGTGCGATGATGATGCAATGCCTGGCCACGTGGTCGCTCATCGCCCTGCGCGATATCGGATGCGATGATGTTACAATGCTTGGCCACGTGGTGGTACATCGCCCTGCGCGATATCGGGTGCGATGATACAATGCACGGCTCTTGGTAGCATATCGCCCTGCACGATATCGGATGCGATGCACGGCATCACTGAATCGCACCCGGTGTCATGGCCATCGCTTGTGCACCAGTGAGATCTGCTGGTGTATGGCCAGCATTACTCATACTGGAAAAGAGCTGAGTGGTGAAGTTAAGGTACTGGTTTGGACCTGTATGGCTGCTGTGATAGGGACTGTGGACATTAGAATCGCAGTGCTTGCTGTGTGGTTGTGTAGTAGGCTGTCTCCTGAGCGCGCACACTACTCTGCTATTATGTGTTTACAGTCCAGGTCGCGATAGCCGCGATCTCTCGTGACATCACCGTGACTCCTCCCCCTCCCCGCTTCCTCCGCCGCGGACGCGTCTTCCTCCTCTTCCTCCCTCCTTCTGCTGCTGCTGCTTCCGCCGCCGTCCTGAAAAAACAGAGGAAGAGGCGACATTACCCTGAAAGGAAAAATAATCCGAAACAAATGCCGCGGGGCCGCCCCCCGAAACCACGGGCTGGGGACGCATTGCGAGCAGGTAGAAAAATAACGCGAGCCGGCTGAGCGGGGCCGGGGCCGGGTGCGAGCTGCGGGAGCCCGCGCACGGAATGCAAGCTCCCTGTCTAGCAGCAGATATAGTCCCCGGATGTGGTGCAGAGGCCGTTGTGTTAGTGTCCGGAGACAGGGCGGAATGATACGGGAGGGGGCCGCAGTACCCGGACTACAGGCGATGAGACGGGGGAGAGAGAGGGACAGTGGTTGGGTTGTTCGCCAGGTGCCACATTAAGCTGCTGCTGTGATGTGGATGGTGGCAGCACCTTGTGTGTACAGGAGCATGCAGCACATATGGCGGGGGCAGGGAGACGGCCAGATATGCAGTGTACAGCCTGTGCCTATGTACATCCTATGTGCCTATGTACATCCTATGTGCCTATGTACATCCTATGTGCCTATGTACATCCTATGTGCCTATGTACATCCTATGTGCCTATGTACAGCAGTGTACAGACTGTGTACAGACTATGTGTACAGCCTATGTAACTATGGGTACAGCAGTGTACAGACTGTGTGTACAGCCTATGTGACTATGTGCACAGCAGTGTACAGCCTATGTGACTCTATGGGTACAGCAGTGTACAACAGTGTACAGACTGTGACTCTATATACAGCCTATGTGTACAGCAGTGTACAGCAGTATACAGCCTATGTGACTATATACAGCCAATGTGACTCTGTGTACAGCAGTGTTAAATGTATCAAAGAGGCTGGAAATTGTATTAAATGTGTATGAGAAGGTTCACACATTGTTACATTTCTCCCGGTATTTCCTGTAGACTCCTAGATTCCCAGGAGACCGGTTATAAACCTCTCGCATTGGAATAAACTAGCCATGTATTAATGAAAGTATATACTATACTCTTACCCTCTGTCCATGCGACCTGCCATCGAGTCCCAAGTATTACTTTCTGCCTTCCCGTGATCCTCCGCAGGGTCTGTCTGGCAAGTTTTGGCCCAGGGGGCATGCCGTCAGCAGTGGCCCTGTACCAGCCTGTGCTTCCAGCCCATATAGTGATGTTTCGCCAACGTTCCCCCATTGCTGACGCCGGCCGCATGCAAGGTGGTCTGCTGAATGGCTCGTGTGGCCCTGACCCTATGGCCCCACAGCCGGCCACCTGTGCCGCCCGCTGCCCCTGATCTCGTGGAAGGTAGAAAGTGATGGTTGGCACGCTGGGTTTACACCCTCCAGGTGCCATTTACAAATATTTATCTACCACCTGGAGTGACCATGTAGTTGCCTCTTTTCCTCTTGGTTACCCCATGACTGTGCTCATATGGTCCCCGCATCCTTATCACTGTGCTGGGAGAAGCACTGTCAGCAGCTTCAGTAGACAGTGGGTATGAGCACCCATGTGGATAAACCTATGTGCCATGTAAAAACAAAATGTCATTGTGTATCAGAAAAAGTTTATCTGTAGATTTAGTGCATTTAATAAGGCTTATAACTGTACATGCAAATCTGCTTTATGCCCAGGTGAGTTTAGTGTGTATGTGTTTTTGTGGCACTTTAAAAATGTGTTTCAAATGTTTTCCATTAATTTAATTTGGTTTCTGACCTTTTTAATAAGATTACTATAGCTTTTACCCCACTGAATATCTAGAATAAGTAGTACTCCATCACGACTCACTTTTGTGAGCTAGTTATTTATTATAGCATCATCATATTATGTACTGCTATATCATTTTAACACTCCATAAGACATGACTGGGTGGTAACAGACAGAATGGATGGCGTACACTTTATAGGATATTGGGGATTGATACATAGGGGTAAGTGCTATTATAATACAATGGACCAGCCAGGTTGTAATGTAAAGGTGCTCAGTGTTCTGTATGATCCAGTCACACAGCGGTGTTAGTAGGTTGAGGAATATGGTAAGCTTGTCTGAACAGATGAGTTCTAAGGGAGCACTTAAAGTGTGGCGGGTAGAGGATAGTCATAAAAGGCAAGGAAGGTTATTCCAGAGAGCGGGTGCAGCCCGGGAGAAGTCCTGTAACCAGGAATCAGAGCATTTGTTGAGTATAGAAGACAGTGGCAGATCCTGTGAAGATTACAGTTTAGTATTAAACTACTACTAAGAATAAACAGTGAATGCAATGGTGAATTAGAAGAGTTTACATTGAGTGTGACTAGAACAGCCGGCTATGCAATGACTCTATATTATTGTAAGCTTCATAATATAATATCACCTTTATAACATGTATGTAGAGCAATATGAACCGGATCCAGACTTAATAACTTTAGAAGGTTTATCTAAGTACCATATGTACATGTATTGCCAGCGGTTACTATTGGATAATGGAACGTACTGAATGTACATTTGATTATCTGTACTTCAGACGGGCTTTACACATGGTTAATCCTTGCCCTGTATCTCCTCTCCTTTTTTTTTTCAGCACTGTTTATGTATGATCACTAATACATAGATATAGACATGATAATAATAGGAAAAACCAAAACCTACTATATAACCCTTTGCATCAAATTATTCACCATTGCACCATCCTCTTATAAACACATAGATTAGGTCACAGATCTTCCTCTTCTCTTCATATCTATATGATATTTATGTCATAAATATCATCAAAACTTTGGATGTTTTCAAATGTAAAAATATATCTGCATTTGTGTTGGAGCTTGTTTTTGTCAGATTACATATTTTATTCCACATGTTTGATAAGTTCTTTTTTCAGAACAGCTTTTTGATACATTAAAGTTGGTTGCCTCAGAAGTGTTCAGCGTCTTATTTTTACAGTTATCGGGTGCTGACTTTCTCCAGGAGGGGGAAAACCAAAAGCCTGGCATACACTAGAAGATAAATTGTTCCAATCAAAAGATTTTGAGCAAAACCATGTTGAATTGCAGGGGAGGTAAAATGTATGTAAAGCTGGCCATTCACTAGACCAATTATTTGGCAATAATTTACAATTGGATAAAAAAATCTTTTGTGAGTGTCGCTGAATTTTTTTTTTCCCTAAAGCCTCCAATAATCAACAGAGGATTCCAAAAGAGAATTTGATCTTTTGTCCGGACAAAAGATTTGCAATAATTGTTGGTGATATTGCAATGTGAGTGTCCATTTCAGATAATTAACAATATTTAACTATTTTTTTCTGAACTTTGAATGTATTGGATAGTGAGTGGAAAAAACTTTTTCTATGAAAGATAAAAAACAAGAAAAATCGTTTGTATACCCTACTTTTTTCACACCCATTAATAATTGCATAGTGGGTGGACTAGGTGTGCCTGTGATTATTGACTTGTTTTCAAAGGAACAATTGTTACATTTTTCACAAAAATTGTGCCAAGTAAATGGCCACATTTAGTGTTTGCATGCAGGGAGAATACTTTATTGTTGCATGTTGCACACAGATACTGACCAGTGTTACTGTTACACTGTTATTACAATTGTGCTAGGAAACATCTCTCACCTGTAATACTGATTGCAACTAATTCTATTTGCCTCCCCTGCAATTCACCATGGTTTTGCCCACTCTTGAAAAATCTTTTGATTGGAACGATTTATCTTCTAGTGTATGGCCAGCTAATTGACATCATGGTGGTTGGCAGAGGGCGTGATTTTTGTAAATCATACCCAGAGCCACACCCCCTGGAGGACAAAATCTTTTACTTTGGATGGATGGGGCTTGACTGTATGAAGCCATGACCATCGTACTAAGGGTCAGGGCTGAGGCAGTGATTTGCATGGAATCCCAGAATATTTGCAGACTTTCCTTGGATAACAACCTGAAATCCAGGAGTTTCCCAGACAATCCAGGAGAGTCGGTAACCCTGCTTAAAATCCATTGAAGTTCCAATAACTTGCAACTGAGATTGTCAGCTATGTGACACTTGGTGGTATGTAGTTTTAGAATTTACATTGTGCATAATTCCCTACATTTGGCAGGGGAAGATCGGGACAGACAACACATACTCTGCCCAAACCCTGCCTTGTCCCGCCCAAGCTCCGCCTCTTTGTCGCCCGATCGCAGCAAATTGTATATATTTATTGCCTTTAATAAAGAAACAAATTATTTCCGATCAGTTTGTTGGACAGTTGGGAGGTATGCATTGTGTCCTGGACAGACTTAGGGTAACGNACCAGCTGCAGCAAACCAGACCCAGAACATACCTGAGCCGGCTCACCCTTTGCCCTCTAGATATGGTGTTCTTTTCTTTAAAGCTTTGTTTTCTTTTTTGTTGTCTGTGGCCTCAAAGCCTGTGTGTTCTGATTACTCAGATTCTCTGAGATGATCTGCGCTTTATCAATGTGCATTTTAGCACATTCTATTCTGGATTATTTATGTTGTTTTACACAGCTGCGGTCTCTAGTCATTGAGTCTGCTGTAGGTCAAAAGTGCTGGCACTGCGATCAGACGCTGATGTACCTTAATCTTAGAGATCGGCTTGTTGCGCTTTAGATTTTTACTTTTTATCATTCTCTATTTCTTTCTGTGACTAAATCTCTTTTATCCATTTAAACAGACGTCATAGCTGATTATAAGACTAAGGGGTATATTTACTAAGCGGTGAGATTGAAAAGTGGGGATGTTGCCCATAGCAACCAATCAGATTCGAGTTCACATTCTCCAGTGTGTAAAATTAAATTGAGAGCTTGAATCTGATTGGTTGCTATGGGCAGCATCCCTGCTCTCCAATGTTACTGCAATCTCACTGCTTAGTAAATATACCCCTAAAACTATGTGTGATTATAGAAAGAAATGACTTAGAACTATACTCCATTTATTTCAAATATTTTCTAAGGCGTACCATTCAGTCTGCCCATGAGAATAAACATTCATTTATCTCTTCAAATTCAACATTATATTCAGCCTCTTCACTTATCATTTTCCTATAAACAACAAAAATAACCTGTTGCTGTTTTTCCTAAAGTTTGTTGGAAAGCAACAGTGAATAACTTGGTAATAACTTTGGAATAGATGCAGATTTTGAGAACGAGTTACAGTTGATTGTTTTTGTTAATAAATAGCTGTAAAAAGATTAAACAGGTCAGTTTTTCTGAGAGGGAGGACTCAAAATTCAGCAACCTTGGCATACAGCTTTTTTAGGTGCAGACCTGAGATAAACCATACTGCAATGTGAGGGGGTGCAAATGGCACTGAATTTGCGCGCAGAACTCAAAACCGGCATAGTTTAATGTTTAATCTTTAAATTAGAGTTGAGCAAGAAAACAACATGATCAAATCTAATTTTGTTTTCATAGAATAATCTTGCCTCAATTACACATGTTTACAAAACTGCATATCCAATTTAACTGTGCAAATGAAGAAAATAATGCTTTTAAAAATGTTGGAATTAAAAAGTCATGTGATTAAAAGTAATAAAAAAGTCAGTTTCCCACACATCTATTGAAAACTAAATGTTTTGCAGATGGAGTATTAACAGCGAATGCTGAGAATAACAATTATCCTTACCATGGGTCACCCCACAAGTGTGACATCTGCCTCTTGTCTTTCAATAAGGAGACGCAGTACCAGAAACATATGCGAGATCATGAGAGAAACGACAAGGTAAGTTTGGACTTCATTGTCTTATGTAACATATGCTTTTTTTTCTATATGTTGTTGTTGTTCAACCATATTGTAATGAGTCCAGACTTCAGNGGTCTGAGCACAGCGGGGACACAAAGCCAGATCCTGCTGTATCCCAAGTGCTATGCAGATGAGCGGAGAACATTTCCCTTGCATCAGGTAGCAGACCTTATTATTTCTGTGCTGTATCTGCGAAAATGGGAGCACTGGGGATCTGTACAAGGTCTGAAAATCTCCCATTAGAAATGTTAGGGAAGTCTCAATCTGGAGCATCCAGATCCATAGTGAAACTGCATGGTTTGCGCATGTAGTTGTGTTAAAGGAGGTGGCTTTGTCGCTCATTGTAAGCTGAAAACAACCCTTTTTGGAGAGCTGAAATCAGTTCATTGTTATTTGATGGTAAAAATTATCCTTTGTATAGAGATGTAGTGTTGTTGAGTGTGCAATATATGCAGGTTTCCCATTTGGTTTTGTTACTATGAAAATTAAATTCCACTAAATGTTTAATACATATTTTGAAGAAGACTAATGCCGTGTTCAGATTGCCTGCGGCTAAAAAGCAGAGCCGTTGCTGGAAATCGGCGGCTTCCAGATAAAAGTATGACAGGAAACGCCGACTTCACTGTGAGAAGGGGAGGGGACCTAAAAAGACTGTGATTGTAATGATCACGTCTTTTTAGTCCAATCGCCTCCCCCGCGTTCAGATCGCTTTAAGAACGGCGGCGTGCCACCGAAAAGCCTCCTAAGGCGCCGTTTTGAAAAGGCATTGTTCAGATTGCCTTGAAACGGAGCCTTTTCCACTAGAGGCGTCGTTTTCACTGATAACACATGATTGAGTGGTAACAGACTGGTTGGGGANGGGGCCCTGCCCACAAGCATACACTCTATAGGATATTGGGGATTCATATATAGGGGTAAGTGCTATTTATTATACAATGGACCAGCCAGGTTGTAATGTAAAAGTGCTTAGTGCTCAGTCACACAGCAGTGGGTGCAGCCCAGGAGAAGTCCTATAACCGTGAATCAGAGGGTTTTATTTAGTGTAGGAGAGAGTTGCAGATCCTGTGAAGATTACAGTTTAATATTAAACCTCTACTTAGAATAAACAGTGAATGCAAGCATGCAAACTTAAGCTGGCCATACACTATAAGATAAATTGTTCCAATCGTAAGATTTTTCAAGAGTGGGTAAAACCAGGTTGAATTGCAGGGTGGGGGGGTAAAATGAATGTTAGTGTTTGCATGCAGGGAGAATACTTTATTGTTGCATGTTGCACACAGATACTGACCAGCGTTACTGTTACACTGTTATTAGACTTGTGCTAGGAAACATCATCTCTCACCTGTAATACTGATTTCAAATAATTTAATTTGCCTCCCCTGCAATTCAACATGGTTTTACCCACTCTTGAAAAATCTTACGATTGGAACAATTTATCTTATAGTGTATGGCCAGCTTTACACTCTGGGAAAGAGAACTTGCTATTTGGGGGACACAAGACACAAGAACAGTGGACTAATCATGTGGGTGATCTTTCATGTAATCCTCTACAGGAAACTGTTTGTTGCTATGGTATTAGCTCAGACTGTAATAAAAACAAAATTTTAAAGGTAAATGTTAAAAAACCATATTTTAAACATTCCACTGGTATCTGTACTTCAAACCCTCACTCTTTCCAGTCCTTAGTCTGTCTTCTACATTTTGGAGGTCTGTCTTAAATGATTGTTTTTATTTGTTACCTATAATCTGTTTATGAATGGTGTTTAACTACAGATCTATATATATTTGATACACAGCCTCATCGATGTGATCAGTGTCCATTATCATTTAACATTGAGTTTAACCTTACCCTCCATAAATCTACACATAATGCGGATGAGCCCAAATGTCCAGCATGCAACAAGAAGTTCTCTCGAGTGGCCAGCCTCAAAGCTCACATTATGCTCCACGAGAAGGAGGAGGTAAGTCAAGTATTTTTTTAATAAGCTTTTTTGATTTTGTTAGTCACTTTTAAACTTGTATAATTTGTTGGTATAGGCAGTAAGCACTTGGCTGTCTATAACTTGCTGTACATGGCTGATTTTCTGTACATTGATAGGATGTAAATACCAGCTAAAAAAGATAAAGACCTACTGGGGGTAGTAAAAATAGCATTGTGTCTCTGGAGCTCTTGAATTGATCAATCCCTATGGGACTCAAGGGTTTTTGAGTTACTTGTTGTTACATCTGATGGAAATGTATTTGTGGCATGTCTGTGTTTTTGCTAACTGGCCCAATGTTTCAATGGTTGAGGATAGGTTAAGGTTAACCCTTTATATGTAAGGAGTATGGGATGTAAGCGCAAATACTTCTAAGTGTATAGTCTTGCTCTACAAAACTATTATTACAGGGATTGTGTGGTACTACTTTAGCTTGTAATCTAACAAAACGTTTCTAATTTTATGATATAGGACATACAAACCTAAATGTACAACACTGTATGTCATTCAGGAATGCGAGAAAGAAATCTCCATCTTTTGTCATGTTTCTATGATTCACTATCTTTAGATTGAGGAGCGTTTTGCAACTTAACATTCTTTCATGATTATGTTTTCATTGACCAGCAAATCTTGCCTCGAGATGCACCAACCATGTTATCTCATGCACAATGAGAAACTATTACCGTACAAACCTCAAGACATGTTAAACCAGTCAGTTACAGTACTACTAGACCTTCCTGTAAGAGTCTCTGTTCATGGGTGTTTCCATGAGAAAATAAGAACACTAATTTGACACTCGAAATAATAACATTGAAGTATTCTCCCCCTCTGGCACTAGGTCTTTTGGTGCATTTGTATGTCCGAGCACGACTCTTCTGTGCAGAGTTATTTTATAGAAATCTTTTAACATCATTATAAAGGCTAAAATACATTTTACTGATGTGATCCACCAGGACTTCTTTGTGGTAGCTGTGTGACACCGGGTTTGTGTCTGGGGTCAGGTAGTTTAAAACTAGTATTTAAAATCAACAAAAATATAACACCACCAATTCCAATTAGTTTTATCATTTCTTTATTTTTTACATCATTAAATTTTTATTAAAGAATCTGAAACAGAACAAATGGGGTACAGAAAAAAAGAAAAGGGGGAATAACATCGGGCTACAGAGTCAAACATAGTAACATAATTCAACAATATAGTCGCAGGAATACCTCCCGGGGGGAAGGAAAGAAAGGAAACCATCATGGGCACAGTAGTACAAACAGAAACCACACCCCGGAGCAGGGAGTCACGTATAAAAAACATGAGCAAAGGGATTTAATCACCACCAATAGGAGTTTCAGAAATGTGGGGAGAGGATGGCAGATGGTCCGTGGGAATGGCCCCTCCACCGAGGTCCCCAGACACGAATTCGGACCACGGGAGCCAGCGGAACAAGGGAGAAGACGTCAGATTCTCACCTGGGACACATCTCGTTTCCATGTCATAGCTAAAATTTACCTTGTTCCTAATTTTAGCCATAGTAGGGGGGTTGGGGTCCTTCCAATTTTGAGCTATAGCAGCTTTGACAGCTATAAAAATATGACCGAGAACATAGCGCCTAATGGATGGGTCAAGATCATGGAACAGGTGGAGCAGGGCCACAGATGGAGCAGGGGCGATAGGTACTCTAAAAACCCTGGAGACGAGGTCAAACACCTCCTGCCAGAGCTGCGGATAACCGGACAACTCCAGAACACATGCATGAGGTCCCCCACCTGACCGCAATTTCGCCAACACATATTGGAAACTGCCGGCCACATAAGGTGTAGACGCACGGGAGTGAGATACAACCGGTGTAACAGCTTCAGGAGCATTTCAACATGGTTCGTACTTAGAGAACATTTAAACACTTTAGAGGACAGTTGGGACCACTGTTGAATAGAGAGGACCACACCAAGATCTCTCTCCCAACGTAGCTGAGTGGGAGATTTACAGGGCTCCGACGGGACCACCAGCTGGGAATACCAAAACGTGATGGCCCCCCCTAGAGCCGGCCCTTGACAGCAGGCTAACGATTTCGAAAGGCTGGGAACCAAAACAACCACCAGCCCGTTTTGTAGTGGCCAGACAATGCTGAGGCAAGGACCAGTGACTATGCGGCGCCAGGACATAAGCCGCCTGGTAAGCAGCCAGATCCGGCAAACCGGGACATCGGCCTGGAGAATTTGTCGCAATATAGAGAATGGGAGAAAAGCGACAAATATTCAGAAGGAGGGGGCGGACCCATAGCAGGGCATACCCACCCCGACAAACCAGTCAGTAAAACTATGTGAGAGACATTGAACATGCATTGAACAATACTTAACACCCAATAACAAGTACAGAAACAAAACAACAGTTGCAGGAAGCACGAGTAACCACCAATCGGAACATAAGACGGGAAGAGCATAATAAACATTACCGTAAATATCAATAACATTATACGAAACCTAAAGGCATCAGTCTGGTAGGTGATTCAGCGTGGGAACACAGGAGGCAAAGTCCCGGGAAGGAGGAGGGTCATCCTACTGCAGTCCAGTCCGACACCAGGCGAGGGAGATTCGACGCGGGAGCTGCGGGCGAGACAGGTGGCAGTCATCCAGACAGCAGAGGCACCAGCTGGTGTCTGGACACTCCACCAACGTCCGGTGGGTTGTGGACAGCAGCCCCTACCCCAGTCCCCCAGCAGCGGACCGACGAGGAGAGGAGAGGGAGTCTAAGTGACCGCCGGCCAGAAAAGCAAGATAGCGGCCTGGCGCGAGCAGGCCGCAGCCGGCAGGAGAAGCGGCCGCACATATCCAGCGGGGGAACCCTGCAAGGCAGCCTGCCCACGTCCACCACCGAGGACAGGCCCGAGGAGCAGAAATACCGGCCGGAGCTGAAGTGCCGCACGACAGCCCGGAGATACCGCCAGGCCACGCCTCCCACTTTTATCATTTCTAAATGTATATATCATTATGATTATATTTGTATGTCCTATATCCTAAAATTAGTAACGTTCTCGTAGACTGCATTTACAGTAGTACCCTATAACTTTTAGGCTAAACATATTTCAGTAACATTAATCATCATCATCATAATAATAATAATATATATGATGGTATTATATGAAATGAACCTTAAAAATCAAAAAATTAAATTCTAAAAATTTTAATGGAGAGATATATATATATCTCCACATACAATAATACAGAGGATCTGTTGCTCTTCTCTTAGTGTAAAGGGTAAGCATACTAATGCTTTTAGTTAAAGTACATTGTTTGTTTGGTAACAAGTCCCAGTACTTGACTTGATTAATGGAAGACAAGTGGGAGAAAGGGATAATGTACGGGACAATGTGTCAGAACATCAGTGCAGATTTCTGCTGCTATGTGCGTCTTGGCAAGAATAGAACAAGCTGCAGTCACTAAATATGCTCATCTATTGCGTATGATAAGAAATACAGAACATCAGTTATAGTTGCTGTGCAGTCACATTAGGTTCTGAAGAGCACTTTACTGTGAATGTGAACTTGTAAGATATAGTAGAAAGTTCAAATTAATTTTTAATATAATAAACAAGTACAAAAGCTGAAGAAAATGTTATATGGTGACTAAATCTTTCTCTTTTCTAGCTCCACCATTAGACAAGCAGCAAAGTATCTTAGATCCATCAGTAACTTGAATTTTTCAACAATTAATGGCCAACCTGTTACTTTATGTAGTGTTTTCTCTATGCTGTATGACGAGAGTGTATTAGCATTCTGTTGTATCTTGTAGATTTTAATCTGTTCAGAATGTGGCGATGAGTTCACCCTACAAAGCCATCTGTCACTGCACATGGAGGAACATCGACAGGAGCTGTCTGGTAGCAAGACCTACAGCTGCAAATCATGCAAGAAAACCTTTGATTCTGCACCGCAACTTAAAGATCATATGAAAACACATTTTAAAATAAGGTGACCGTATGATTTGCACTGGCACTTCAGTTTTCATTTTGTCATGGAAATTTAAGCTATTTCATAGCCATAATAACACTTACAAATGAAACCACAGTTATATAAAATAAAAACATAATAACAATGACAAATCAGAAAACATATCAAAATATATAAAGATAAATAAATGTCCATTCAAATGTAAAAAAAACTGTAAAATATAGGGGGTGGGCCCTACATATGAAACTTGTCTCATATAAACTTCATATAGTCATAATACTGTCGTATTTTTACATGAACTATAGATAGTATTGTCTTAAATGTTTATCTTATAGATTATTGCAATGTTAAAGCATATTTTTATTATAACATAACACATTCAAACACATAACAGTGATAGAATTAAGCTTATCTCGTCGATCCCCATTTCTTATTTCATATGACTTCAGAATAGAGCAGTCCTCCATACTATCTCCTCATTCTAGCCTAAGATGGTATCCAGGAAATAACTTCTCTAGCCTTGTGGCCTTCATTGCACTCTTTACATGTTCAGATCCTTGAGAATCTCTGTAGTATGGAAAATCTTCCATGATTCCCAGTTCTATCATTCTGCCACCAAACGATAATCAGAGGAACAATTATACAATTATTCAATTGGTGGAGTGGTGGAGCCTGGGTACCTCCTCTGCCATAGATACTATTTGTTATATGACCCATTGTGGCAGAGTCCAGGAGATGTAGGAAAGAGAAATTGGGATTTATCATTATAACTGTTCCTATGCAGACGTCTGGGGTATAGTTTTATGGTCTCTTTCATTACCCGAGCTCTGTTATACATAAACAATATCACAGGGAATTGGAGGGTGGAAGAGCTCAACATGTTTTCTTTTTATTTGTAAAACATTTTCATTCCGTGTTTGCGTTGGTTCTGTGTTGCAATGTGTTGTGGGGTTTTTAGCTACACTAAATTTTAAGACATTATTAAGCATTGTTTATAATAAATCACAGAATCCCTTTTCATTTTCAATACACAAAATCAGCCTCTTTTTAAATACTTTGTGTCGTCTTCCCAGTTACAACAGTATTAATATCTCCTGCTGAGACAATGTTACACTGTCCATTGCTTTATCAATAATTTAAGTTTAGCTTTAAGAGCACAAAATACCAGTCTTGCAGATTTCTTGAGCTCTTGTATTACAGCACTGAACACAAAACATTTGTGTGATTGTATTTTGATTAATCTGCATTTCTGGCTCTTTTGAGAGAGAGCTTTGTTACAGTATGTTTATAAATGTTACCCTTCCTCATTTATAGGGTCGCAAGTACTAGATCTTACAATAGAAACATAGACAGAAGTGGATTCTCATACTCCTGCCCACATTGTGGTAAAACATTTCAAAAGCCAAGCCAGTTAACCCGCCATATTCGGATACATACAGGTAAGACTCTCACATTATATGTAAAGGGTTTTTTGGTTTTATTTTTAAGGTATTAAATATTGTTTTCGTCATTTGTTTTGTATATATCAGTTATCACACTGATTTTTGCTTTATTCTTCCAACTACAGCAAATGCAAATATAATTACTTTAATAATAAACAATCCCTACTAATTACTAAATAAATATACTAAACGACATGCAAACATCAGGGATGGCTTTAAAAAGGTATGCAATATACTCCATATGCACTCCCATACACTGTAATATCTGTAAACCCCCCGTCTTAGTATTAACTTATCATACCAAACTATAGGCATCCATACTACATGTCTCGATGGCTGAAGTAAAAGTGTCTATACAGACATATTACTAGCTTGCATGCTGTAAAACTTTTGGCTGGTAATGCATCTCTTTCTGTATTGCCAACTAGGGCATCATGTGTGTCTTAGTCCATTTCAGAACTGGGTGCCGTACTGACAATATTTTAAGTGTTATCACTGATTTATAGATTAGCAAATATAGCAGCACACATACTCGGATATTGTCTCTTTTTTTATTAACCATATTTTTTGCAGATGCTGTATTTGTTTAAGTTTCTTTTTTTTTCATTTAGCGTTTTACATCCAACAATCCGATAAGTCTACTAGTGTCTGCTTGATCATTGGATTTTCATGACTCCTAATGTTTGCGACTAAACTTCAATCTTTAGAGAAAATATTCCCATTAATCATTGTAGCAGGGTTTATGGGGATTGTTTGTAAATGATCCATAGGAAACTGGAGAGCAGTGTGTATAGAGAAAGCGCTAATCGGGTCAGGGCTTTAAATTGTTACTAGTTTGACAAGATCTTAGATTGTGAGCTTTGTAACCAGACTGCATTTTAGGCAGTATTTAGCAAACCTGGAGTAAATGAGAAGATAAATATTTTTATATATTTTGAACCAGATACAGCACTGGGAATAGACTAAGGCACATAAATCTGATTCTAACAGGGGGATATTCTCTTCATTGTTCTTGTAAATTGGGAATGTTACAAGAAAACGCAAAACCTTTTGGACAATATTTTGACAATATATGTATAATATGCAGGGAAAATGAATTTTACACAATTCCTATGCACCCTGTTTGTGTGTGTGTGTATATATATGTGTATATATATATATATATATATATATATATATATATATATATATAATATGACACCAGTGTGAACATTTTATTTGAAAACGGACAAAATTGTAAAAGGTCTTTTGTAATGACATTACATCTGGAAAAAGAGATTTTATACTTGATGTTAAAGCACACAAATTGCATATAATCCATTTAATCCAATGAAAGAAGAATATTCTTACCTAGAATAAACTTTCTGGCCCATTCTCAGTGCAATGTTGCTTTGAGGATCTGTTAATGTACCAAAATAGAATGAATGCAATTTATGTGGGAATTGTTCAGATTGTATTACATGCAGATAAAAGGATCATGAAATGAAATATTTAAAGTCTTTTTAGTGTCAGTATACATATTCTATATTGGGTTCTGTAAATTACAGTCCAGTAGACATGGGCCGCCTTGGTGTACATGTGTTTTTATATTAAGTAAAACAGACCATAGGAACAGCTTAATGATATGGTAAGCATTCACCATCCCATGTGTACAAGCTGTTTAACATTTCACAGATTTTTATTATATCGTTGACTGCACATTTCAGTGTAGTTAACAAAAGCCTAATATATGTGTGTAAGTAATGTAGAATCCAGTAGGAAACAGGTGTGTTATCCGAGAGGCTTAGAGCTCACATTGATCCCTGTGGCTGCTCGGAGCTTTGCTAATTATTACTTGACATAGAACCACCAGCTGTTGTATAATTATCATCAAATATAATAAACTAGCCAAGCATGACATCGCGTAATCTATTATTGTGGTGTTTGAAAGCAATAAAATATATCTGATTTATAAGAAGTATGAGAATAATGCAGACACTTCAAAAAATGAATTTACACGAGCAGAAAATGTAATGGATACTGTAAATAAAGACATTTACAACGTAAATCTTAAATCCACGTGCCTAATTCTACAAGCATGCTCATGTTAAGTAAAAGGATTTAAATCCGATCCATAAGGAGTCCCACTAAGATTTAGATACACACAAACTCCTTAGGCGAATGTCAATACTGTGGGAAAACAAAGATATTACTGAACTTAAATTGAATTTGTTAGATCCTGAGAGAGTTGTGTGTTGAGACATCAACCAAATATTAAGCATGGATGAATGTAACCATTATCTGACATTATTGTGTTATAAATTGTAATGGTCTTTACAAAAATCTACTGGTAATGATGTAAATAATGTATGAATTTCTGTTGTCAGGTCCAAAACATCTGTATGTAAGAGCAGCAAGACAGGGTCAGCACGTGGGTAACTAACCACACAAGGTGATAAGCTTATCCAATGTCCAGCACAGTTATAGAATAAAGCATGTTGATGGTACAGGTACTGCTGTGAAACCTGTTTAAATAGCCTTTGGTAATATAGTCAATATTACCAGTGGTAATACCCTAAATGGAGAAAAGCACTATTGATTTATTAACAGGTCTTTTAGCAATTAGCCCAATTAGTGCACGCAAAATCTCTGACGAGGAATCCCCAANCAGCAGCATGATGAATGAGGCCATAGTATTGCTAGAAGAAAGCTGTGTATACTGGTCACCCTTGGGTTTATTCATGTGAGGTTTTTACCAGCTGCTCTTCTGTTTTTGCACATGAATTCTGATTTGCAGCCTCCGTCATCTTTTCTAAAGCTAGGCACACACTGTAAGATAAATTGTTCCAATAAAAAATCAGACGATATTTTTAAAAAATCGCTCCATGTATATGAACGATTTTTTTCAACCAATCGCCCGATATCATTCAAAAATTGTCGTCAAAAATTTTTTGATCTTTTGGTCAGCAGAAACTTAAAACGTTCTTTAGGTAAATCGTTCCATGTGTACCCACTTGCAATTATCCTGCCATTAAGGGCCACTTTAGAAGCATACACCAAACTTTTTTTTTTTTTTTAATAAATCATGTGCAAGTCCTAATGTGCATATAATTTTTCCCCCACATACCATTATTGCACATACATTGTATGTCTGCTTCCAATTTCCTTAAAAAAAAAAATGTGTTCCTTTTCCATCCAATCATCAGATTAATTTATCTTACTGTGTGTGCCTAGCTTTACACTTTGAGCAGCAAAAGGAGTATATTAGGGTTGCAGACACTCTGAATTTCAGTGACATATAATTTGTGCATTTCTCCCCTGCTATGTTTCCTTGGGTTTATCATTGTCCTTCTTTACACCAGTACAAGAACTAGGTTTGAATTTTGAGTGTTATTAGTGCATCTTTTCTGGTGGTTACTTTGTTAAAACCTTTACAAGCTATTGTGAAGTTCTTTTGGCAGAACATTATTGTGTCTGTATCATACACTTGACGTGTGGAGTACAGTATATTTTCATATATATCCCCATGGTACTGGTGGAGCAGAAGTTTACAGGTGCAGCTTGGTGAGTTAGTGTGTTTCTGCAATCATGGCTGCACACACTAGATGTCACCATTACCTCGCAGAGAGATTTCTTCTACTGAACCATTTTGATATTTCTCTATTTACTAAGCGCAATTCATTAAGAAAAATGTCACAGTTACCATTAAAAATATTTACATTTTTAAATTACAGCAAGTTACGTGCACTTAAAAAGAATGCATTTGGGAAAATAGTATGCAAAAAAGAGGAGTTTTAAGTCCATAACAGGCCCCTTATGTTAACCCATAAAATCATCATCAATGAGACAGGTTTGATTAATGTAGCGGAGAGAAAAAGCTCATCATTGGCATTGTAGATAACTTCATGGGTACAGGAATACAGTCATTCCCAATGAAACCACTGCTGTTTTTTAGGCTTTGATTTTGCTGCAAGCTAATTTGCCCCCCTTTTGCACTCTTCGTACGGGATGCAGGATCTGATCACTAGTGACTATGGTACCCCAAAAAGCAATTCTTATACCTAGCATTGATTTGTGTAATGTTACCCCTTTGGAACTTATAATGAACCGAACTGTTTGTCTTAAATAACAAGCTCCTGTCTTTGTTTAGGTAACATATTCCATGCTCGTAATAGGAAATTGAGATGCAGAGAAGGAGGTGGTGGTGTATACAGTTGGTGAAGAATACATTTTAGTCATTAACCCTTTAAATGTCCGCTTTTGCTCCATTCGTCTGATCCAGAGTACCTGTGGCTCCCAAAAACCATTAATAACAGCCTGTTTGATGTGTTTTCTTGCAACATTTTTTAATCCATAGTGATAAATGCAGATGGTTTTGATTGTTATCAATTTAAAAACAAAAAACATGTTTATTTGAGTTTTTTGTGTGTGTTTCAGGTGAAAGGCCATTCAAATGCAGTCTATGCGGAAAAGCTTTTAACCAAAAGGGGGCACTGGCAACCCATATGGTGAAACACACAGGAGAAAAGCCTCATGCCTGTGCTTTTTGTCCAGCCGCCTTTTCTCAGAAAGGCAATCTCCAGTCTCACATACAACGGGTTCATTCAGAGGTAAATACACAACCATTCAGCCCCTGTCAATTTCCAGCCTGTGATCTGTAGAAAGTGTCAGCAGGAAATGATAGGAATAATGAGTAGTGAGTGGTGAAGTGTTCGTCATTATGCTGCCCTGGTACACAGGTAAAGCACAAGTCTGGAAGAGTCTGTTTTACAGTTAACTTCACCAGATGGAAAAATAGCAATAACTGTAATGTATAATAAAATAACATTATGTATGTGTAGTATCCGCACCAAAGTATGTGCATCACACATGCATTAACACAAATGATTGATCTGTGCGTCAGCATGTTTTCATCATTTGCTGCCAGCAGAAGCAATCTGTGTTTTATGAATTTGCTGTTTTTATTTTATTTATTTATTAGTTAATTTCATTGCTAGGAAAGTCAGCATAAATGATCCAGAGGTCACATATTTGTATGTCAGTAAGCTCTACTTACACTGTTATAGGTATTTATCTCAGGGTAATCAGAAGTTCGTGTTCATATTGGATCTTAAAATATTTATTTATGTTCTGATATTTTTTCTAAAAGTTTAATAAAGTTTGCTATTAAGTCTTGCCCTTTGTCATGATATACAGAGATCTTTATTATTGGTATTATAATGAATAATAGTAATAACAACAATAAATATAATTAGGTGGCGACTATTATTTGATTACACATAGTAGAACGCTTCTGCTGTGCTCGGAGCTCTGAACACAGTGCAGCAAACACTGATTCAAAGTACTGCACCATCCCCATGTAGACAGCAGAGAACTCCCACAAGTCTGGGTCTGGTGCATGCTTAATATGTGCCATACTAATCCCACTTACGTTAAAAACATCAAGTTTGAGTGGCACATAGACTAAACATTTGGATGCTGTTAGTGTTTAGAAATATGTTTTAACAAGTGAGCAAGGTTTTTTTTGTTTGCTTTGACCTTTTGCTCATATTTAGCCCTCTCAAAATGGAACTATGCATTGTTAATGCTGAGACCAGGTACATTGTTATACTGCTGTGTAATTACAAATAAAAATAAAAAAGTTATAAAAATGTAACATTTGTAGAGTAACAAAATTGAAGTTTGTGGGTTATTAGTTAGTCATCTGTGTGACTTAAATATGTCTTTCTAGAATTACCCTGTATATTCTCTTGCACATAGATAAGACATGAAGACAGGGAAAAAGCTGTTCTTGTTTTTTCCGTTGAGCAAATTCTTTTCTGTTACTTTTCATTTGTAATTTCTGAATCTTGCAAAGTTAAACATTTAAATGTATTCACATCTTTCTCTTGATGAATGATTTTGTTTTATACCCCAATATCTTAAGTTTCTTATTACTTTTGTGTTTCTTGAATTCATACAAAGGTGAAGAATGGAGTTACTTATCACTGCACAGACTGCAGCTGCATATTCAAGAGCCTTGGAAGTCTCAATACACATATTAGCAAGATGCACGTGTCTCCTCAAATTGCTGCTCCACCCCCTACTGGACCAGATTCACACGTGACCACGGTAAATTCAGGTGTCAAGGCAGCTCTGAATTTGTGTGAAGGTTTTTAGTGATATTAAATGAAATATTTTTTGCAAATAAAACTGTAATGACTTGTTACATTTTTCCATTTTAAAGGATGCAGTACAACAACCATCCTCAATGCCTGATACAAACCTTCTGCAACAGTCACCTGATGACAAGTGGAAAAATGTAAGTGCAATAATGTAAAAAAAAAAAAATTAGGTAATACATTAAATGAAAAATAAGAATGAATAAAAATAATGGGATAACCAGTTTACATTTAATAAGTGATCCATGACTTGTTTCAAATGTAATTTCTATGTTTCTTTTGCTTTGCATTTTACAAGATGTGCTAGGAAGGGTTTTTATGCTGATTAAACTTGTGCTGCTATTACAATCAAGCACTTGCATAATCCATTCAGTCTGGGAGCACTCAGACCTGCTAACAATAAAGCAAAAGCAAACTAAAATAACTCTATCAAGTTTTCTTTCTTTGTATTGATGTTTCTAGTACAACTTGAAATATAATAATCCTAGAATGTACATATTTAAATAAATTTTCTTTATCATTAACCTCAATTGCTTAAATTGGCACAGAACTGATATGTTCTTAACTAACTTTGACTAATTGAATTTCCAAACTTTCTAATACTCGGGATCTGTAGTCCTTTTTTCTGGGGTAAAAGGCATCTCTTAACACACGGCAGCATAGAAACTGTACACCCCTCCAGGACTTTAGTGCAACTAGCCACAGATAGTTTTATTAGTTAGTGTGGGCACTAACAGGAGTACCTCTCTAACCAGAGGTCAGGCCTATGCCTGGGCCTCAAACAAAAGGTTTAGCACTTACTCACACCAGTAAGCAAGGTTGGCAGAACATGTCTCTCTCAAGCTGTCTGCCTTAACCCAGATGAGAGACCCTGAGCACAGAACCTGACACACCTATAAAGGCATTAATCAGGTGCAGACCTGATTATCCCTGAATAATCCCAAAACCGGAACTGGACTTGGTGCATGGTGGGCAGGGCCGGCGACAGGGGGGGACTAGGGGGCCAGGTGTGACGGGCCCCGAACTTCAGGGGGCCCCGTCACCACAGCACTACTGTCCAGGCTGGCAGCAGAGCAGAAGCAGTGTGTACCTGCATCTGCTGCCGGCTCTCTGCGTCTTCTGTGTGTGACCCATGACCTCAGCATCCGCTGTTTCAAGCATCTGAAAACTCAGAGAGCCGGCAGAAGATGTGAAGAAGTCCAGGGGCCGAGCAGCGGAGCCACTGCAAGAAAAACAGTGAGTACACATTTGAGAGGAAGGGGTTAAAGAGATACAGGGGCAGGATAGAGAGAGCCAGAGAGGGAGTTGAACACGTAGAGCAGAGCAAGATACTAGTTTGGGACCCCCATGTCTGTATGTGTATATACAGACATGGGGGTCCCAAACTAGTATCTTGGTCCCATGATATGGTATAGAACTGGTAACTGGTGTAGAAAAAAAAATGATGCTTCTCATCAATTGTGATACTTTCAGGATCAGGGGTCCTTTTTCTGGGTAAAAGGCACCTCTTAACACACTGCAGCATAGAAACAGTACATCAGTCCAGGAGTTTAGTGTAACTAGCCACAGCTAGTTTTATTATTTCAGGAAACCAAAACCTAAAATAAAATCCTAGCCGTCTCGGCACTAACTAAACACAGGAGTACCTCTGGCCCTGCCTGCCTGAGCCTTAAACAAAAGGTTTAGCGCTTACACCAGTAAGCCAAGTTGTCAGAACGTGTGTCTCTCAGGCTGTCTGCCTGCTTCCAGATCAGAGACCTGATTAGCCCCGAATAAGCCCAAAACCCGAACTGGGCTTGGTGGATGGTGGGCCCTCCCACTCTCCCAACCATGCAGCCACAGGGACCCTTATTGGCTTTTACTAAAGTGTTTCCCAACAGAAACAAAGAACATTACATTCTCCCTGGGGTTTTATAACACATATTGTAAGAGCTTGGGACAGATATACCTTCCCTCTATTACAGTGCCACTGACCCTATCACAGTCTTGTGCTTTAAGGACTAAGGATAACAATATTTGTTGAAGACCGTTGTCACCTTATTATCATATCAATTAGAGAGTAGGAATAAGTTGGTAAAGTCTGATAAAACTTTTTTTTTTTTGAAGTCATGATGCTTAAAAGAATATTCCTCCATTATGAATTATATAGAAAGACTATTACATTGAAATCTAAATGGTTCAATTAAGAACCCAAATAACGTTTTAAACTTACCCAGATTATTAGTTAGTAAAATACAATTACAAGATTTGCATTACAAAAATTTACAAGCTGCTGTAACATTAGTGAGGTTTGATGGGGTACAAATGAACACATTAAATGACAGTTTTGAAAGAAACAGCACACACCATGCCCAAATGTTAATGCGTTGTAAGTATTTTTTTTTTTTTTTTTTTTGACCCTTCTAGTTCAGGATGAAAATAAACATTAACTTTCTCATTTTAAAGTCACATTTTACCTGTTGCCGCATTTTTACAGTTAGTCCATGAGCAGTGAGAAGTGGAAGTAAATGGCTTCTTTCTAACACGGCTGGCAGACGCACAGACAGCCACCCCGCAGCCTGACAAAAGGATTAAATGCAATTTGAAAGACTTGAAAGGCAAAAAGTCACACAGCGATCAAATCAAAGTAATATAGAAGGGAAATGGACAGAGCTGGCAAGCAAGCTTTCATTGCCTTTGCTCAGCTTCTTCACAAGTGTCTTCAAGATTTAATTTGGTCATTGCTTTGTACGTCACAATGTCCTTTCCTACATCACGATCCGTCTTGAATTATTTATAGAACTGCGCGGGTTAAAAAGGCCTTAATTATATATTGATTTGTATGTCTACGCTATGACACTTTTCTCTCTCCAATTCTGTTGAGGTAACGTTATTTGTGATATTTTTGTCCCGCAGACTGTAGTTTTTCATCCTGTGTCAGCTCAGACAGACGCTGTTAGCTCCTCAGTTTCTGGACAGCAAGGGCAACAGCCAGCTGTGACAGATGTTATCCAGCAGCTCCTAGAACTGTCTGAACCAGTGCCTGTAGAAAATCACCAGAATCCACAATCTGGACAACAGCTGAACATTGCAGTGGGGGTTAATCGAGACATTTTACAGGTGAGTGAGTGCATGGTACACACACATACTCCTATGTTTATATTAGTACAAATAAATGGCCATATCTGTCTGGTAATAGATTGCAAATAAATATGTATGACATTAGAAGGAAATAACCAATGTTGGAAGTATGTGTATTTTTTGATTAGACAAACTCTAGTTGAGGCCTTTTAGTTTATGCTGCTAGACCCCTACCTTACCTGGGGTTCAGCAGTCTGCTCAAAAGGTGACCACACATTTGGTCCCTTCGCCAATTCCTTAATTTAAATGGTAGGTGGGCGAGGGGAGCGGGACAGGTATCGCCCAGAGGAAGGATCCCCTGAAGATATTCTGTATGGCAAGAGAATCTCTTTTTTCCTCTACTTCTGCACGTACGCGGAAGTGTTTATAAACTGAGCCACAATTAATTTACAGTGACTTATTTATGATTTGAATGCCACTTAATCCACTCTGGAGCCTTTTTCTTAGGTGAGTGATAAAACCTCTGTCCATATGTCATTTAGATGCAAGATATTAGAATGAAGTTCATTATGCTATAAGTGAATTGTTTGCAACCTTTTCTTGAGATATATAGGGGAAGATCTCTAGGAGCTGGGTCATAGATACCAGAAACTATGCAGTCCTATGGAGGCAAAGATCCATCAGTGACATGATCCTATGGGGGCAATAATCCATCACTAACATTTCACTGGGGTGACAGACAGACATATGGGGTAGGCGGGGTACTTATACTTGAGTCAATCCCAGTCTTTCGAGGTGAAATTCCCTGGCTTATATTCTGGTTGGCTTATACTTAAGTACAAAATGCAGATCCTCATGGAGGGACACATTTAAACTATGCATTCTGCAACATTATAGCAAACTTCCTATTCTTACAATGTGATGACATGCTCTTATCAAGAAAGAGGTTATATTCTCTAGCCACTTATGTACAGCTCTGTTAATGCACGATACTCTTTCTGCATCGCCTGTTTATAGAGCAGCATGATGCTAAAATGACATTTTCCTTGTTTTGATTTACATTTTCTGTGTTTTGAGTGAATATTAATAACCAGCATCCGTATTGCACAGGCAAAGCCTGGATCAACAGAGGGAAATCACTTTATTGGTCACATGACTTTTCTTTTGTTGCTTGTCACTAGCAAGCTCTGGAAAACAGTGGGCTATCATCAATACCCGTTGCTCCACTTTCTACTGACCCCAACCAAGCCAAGGCATCTATACAAGAAATTGAATGTCTTTCAAGTGAACAAATGGACTGTAATGACCAAGGGACTGCAGTAGAGCAGGATGATCAAGATAAAACGGAGAAATCAGAGAAAAGAATTTTTAAGAAGAAATCTACATTTTCTCCAGGTTTCTATTTTTCTGTTCTTTTTTTTTTTTTCCCCCTCATTTATTTATTATCTTTCTAGTTTTGTGGTTTGCCTATGCCTTGTTTTTTATATTTTATTTTAGTAACATGGTACATTTCATTTAGAGACATTTAGAGAGCAGAGAAAAAAGCGCAATAATACAATACAATATTAACTATTAAGGCAGAGATACAGGATGACTGTTAGCAAACATAGGTCCTTCCCTCATGGGGATATGTAACCAATTTTGAAAAATGAACAAAAATAAAGCTAGGTGGATGGCTAGTCGAATGAATGACCGTAAATAATTGGGAAACAAGTGACAAGGAGCAAGGGAGAAATACAGAAAGGAAGATTTAGAAAGCGAGTGAAGGGGAGGTTGAGGTAGTACTCTAGACTTTGCAGTTAATGAAAGTTTTGATGGTTTACCCCATAGCAAGAGGCACAGGACTCCCAAACTTTGCAGAGCAACTCTGATTCATGGATTCTATTTTGTTTACACATCTAGCAGTATACTGCTTACACAGTAAAAGCAATGGTTTTCTACCAACATCAGTTGGGCAAGTGACAGCTGTGGACACATGATTATAACGTCAACATGATAATAACGTGATTATAACGTCAATAACACCATAAAAGACGGTTTACGACATCTGTTCAGTGTGTACACTCTAAACATGCCATAGGAGTGTTTCTGATATTCTGTAGTCATTTGATTTAATTATCTGATGTCTGCAGAAAAGCTTCATTGTGCACTGAACACACGATCTTCAGAACAATGATTCCCAATTTTAATTCAGTATAGAGCCTGGTGGATAAGTATGTAATTGCAGCGTGTTACTGCAGCAAAGGTTTCTGGGATTGTTTACACACAGGGATATTGTGCTGCTGGACATCTTTAGCAGAAATCTTTCAAGTCAGCTGATCGTCCGCAACATGTAAGCATCTTTCTGATGTGTACCTTACTTTAAGTATTACTATGATGCTTGCTAATGTGCTGGCAAGATCAAGGATGCCTACCTAAAACTGTTTAAATGATGCCCCATGGAAGGGACGCTTTGGCCTGAATTAATATGTATTAAATAACTTGAAAAGCATGTTTTGTGGAGGTTTTTTAGGTTTTAAAGTTTACGTTTAAATTCTATTTTCCTACAATACAAAAAAATTTTTTACACAAAGTCCTAAAACACTGTTTGATAGTTTTGTCTTTATAAATAATTAATCATATATTATTTCAATAAGGCTGTATAATTTACCTTTTTAGTTTCAGGTTCAGTCAGAGAAGAAAGTGGTGTCCGGTGGCATGTCTGTACATATTGTGCAAAGGAGTTTAAGAAGCCTAGCGACCTGGTTCGGCACATTCGTATTCACACACATGAAAAGCCGTTTAAGTGTCTGCAATGCTTTAGGGCATTCGCTGTGAAAAGCACCCTTACTGCTCACATAAAGACCCACACCGGCATTAAAGCTTTTAAGTGTGACTTCTGCATGAAGTGTTTTTCTACCTCTGGAAGTTTAAAGGTTCATATACGTCTGCACACTGGTAAGTAGTCTAAATGTTCACTATCTCAAATGCTAGTATTTTGTATGCATCATAGTAAAAAAAAATGTATACCTTTCATCAGTCTGTTTTTGCAGGCATGGAAGAAAAAAGGTGTTCGCATCTCCTAATGTTGACAAATTATTTTATATATATTTCAAGTAATTCATTCATGGTTGTGAGTGATTGTGGACCAGATTGAGATATAAGAAATGTTATTTCGTTACTGCAGTGCATTGTGAAAGTTTAGCCAAAAAAATTGTTGGTTGGTTGGAAAAAGTAGTTCTTAGTGTTCCTTGTTACCTGTGGAGGACTAAGGGCACCCCCTGCGGTATAATTGATTATTTTAATCCTGGCTCCGTGTTGCCGCATTTTAAAACTGCAAGTACTATGTTCATTTATCTGAAAGCAGGACTTGTGGATCGGGTCGCGCTACATGGTTTTTGTTTAAGGAGCAATATAATGCCTTTGTGCATGCATACATACACATCTTTATATAAGCCACAAATATATCACATATATTTCACAAATCATTCAACATATAAGAAAATGAATTAAAATCAATACTGTTTATGCTTTTGAGGTTTTTTTTATTTAAATATGAGTAATCATCTGTGTAATATATGTGGGGTGTGTGTGTATATATATATATATATATATATATATATATATATATATATATATATATATATATTATGTTGAATGACTGTGCTTGTAGATCGTGTACGCAAGTTTTTTTTATTCAGTCTTGTTTCATGAACTTTCTGGTGCTTCCTCTACTTTAATAAGCAAACGCTATCTAAAGGGACTTTCCAGAGAGGTCACTGTTCTGGGGTGCTAAGGACAGGCAGAGTTTCAGCATGTGGGAATTTGCTTAATTTGTGAACATCTTGAAACTTTCTTTTCAGTTCCTTTTCTTTTGACAACAGTAGANAATGGATGATCTTTGATGTTGGGTAAAGGCCTATGGAATAATATCTTGGAGAGACTCAGTGGTAGAAACAAATTCTCAGCCAAGCCTGGCTGTTACTGCTGTAGCAGGAGGTAATGGCCCCTTTCCAAGACAACCAGAGGGGGACAATGTTTTGCTTAACCACCTTCTAGTTAAATGTTGAATGATTCTCCTTGGCCAGTCTTTAATCTCAGATCCTTGAAATATAGGTTTTAAATAGCCAGATTCAAGATTAATTCAAAAAATCAGCAGGGTGGAGGCTTAGTCTTTGGCATTATTGAACAATCAATCTGGTCTTGATAATCGGCATAAGTCTATATTAGGTATTCATTACGTGGTAAGAAATGTCTATTCAGCATCTAGTTGAAAGCATTCAGTCAAAGGAAGCTCCATATGCCCTCCTTTTCATGAGACCTTTGGGCAAGATGGTGGTGTTATTGTAAGTGATCTCCTTTGCCAGGTTGGTTTCGATCTAACAGGCATCTGATCCACTGTGGTCATGGTAAAGAATATAGAAGTGACAATATTTTTAAAACTTATTTTAAAACTGCATTAATATCTNGATACCTAATAAAGTTGTATGCTGTAACATTTCCCAAAAACAATTTATTTCTAAGATCTTTAGTTCTTACGTAGTAAACTGACTAAACTGTGGGAATGAAAAAGTGGCAATGTTGCCCATAGCAACAAATTGCTTATAGATCTCAGTTTAATTTTACACATTGAGAATGTAAACTAATTGATTGCTATGGGCGACATCTCCACTTTTTCATTCCTGCAGTTTAGTGAATAAAGGCCCTGGTGTCTTTCAATCTATTGGCTTGTGATTACAACTGTGACTGCAGTCTTCACAGTAGGAACCAATGCTACAGGCAGCTGTAACTATGTCATACTGAAGTCCTTAAAGCATGCATAATAGTGTAGCAAACTACTGAGATTTATTAACTACTCATCGACATGACATAAGATGTACAGGATGATTCAGATAGAAAGAAATAGTTGTCTGCTGCAAATTATTACTTTAAACCTTGACCACTGAACAATGGATAGATATAATTATAATGTCAACAGTTATAGAATAGAAATAACTATTTCATTAGGGCTTACAAGTATTCANTCTGTCAGAGAGAACAATACAAGAGGGGGAACTGTCATATGTAACCAAGCACTTGAATACTGTGAACATTTCTTCAACACCAGGTACTAACCCACATTAGAAATTGTTTGTTATCTACTCTTAATATAGATAATTATCTTTTGTTTGAATCTGGATATTTTTTTATTAATATTATGTCAGTGCTGTTATAATACTAAAGAATACTAATACTTGTGTATATTACAACTCGCCTTTGATTAGTATCTAGTACATCTTAATGCGTTAAATATTCTTTTGTTGTTTCTTGATTTAATGACTGATAAAAATATTATTGGTAATTGATTTTTAATAATTTCTCATGTAAACATAAAATCCTTTGATGAAAAATATTATTTTCATTGTATTATTTTCCATGTAGTATTGTCANTTCCAAATGTATCAAAATTAAAATGTAGAACATTTGCCTGTTTGTATTTTGGTATGATATTAATATTATATAATATTTGGTATGATAGTAATGATATATTATTTGATTGATTTTGTTATTTTTTTCATCAGTAAATACATATGTTGTTTTGTTTTAGGGATCAGACCTTTTGCATGTCCACATTGTGAAAAGAAGTTTCGTACATCAGGTCACAGGAAAACTCATATTGCCTCGCATTTTAAACAGTGTGAGCTTAGAAAATTACGCCATCAACGTAAGCCTGGTAAAGTACGTGCTGGGAAGAATAATGTTTCTGTATCAGAGATCCCATTGCAGGAGCCTATTCTCATCACTGACTTGGGTAAGGGGTGATTTACTGTAATGCCTCCATTTCAGAAAACCACATGGAAATGTAATTGTGTATGCTAAAAATATATTATTTCAATAGGCTGTTTCTCAGTTTGGATTTTGCAGACTAATATAGAATACAAGTAGTAATATGTTATATATTGATAGAAAAGTTAGAAGTCTTTTTTTATTTGCTGCTATTTATGAATAATCATTGTGGATTTTCATTTTCCTTAATAAGTTATTAAGAGTGCTTGAAACCAATGTATGCAGCACATGCCCGTTCCTGCTGATCCCATCAGGTATGGCATATGACCACACACAAGACTGGCTGATTGATCTTCACTGGATTGTTCTGGCTTGTGCTTATTGTTACGGGAACTGCACACTGATATTGGACCATGTGTGTNCAGCATTCGAATCATACATTTGTTCTACAGCAGGAGGGAATAAACAGTAACAGCTGCGAACCCATCTCTTTCTTCATTTGCAAACAGAAGCTAGTGCATTAGTGAGGAAATAACTCAGAGGCTCTGGAACATGTAGTACACATTATTCAGTCTATATATAGGAAGTCTATATGCGCAATTAAGAAGCTGTGTGGGTTTGTGCATGTATGGCAGTATTAATATAGAGCATGTTTTTGTTTTTTTTAGTTTAGATTTTTTTGGCTAGTTTTAAAACAGAAACCTCTTTAATATGTAAATTATGCAATTAACCCAATTCTCTCACTACTATGATAGTAGACATTTAGTATTTTGTAATACAAGTAAGGCATATTGGCTTCCATGGTCATGCAACTTGTTTTCTTATATGTATTATTTGGGGTACACTGTGAATGCTGGGCAAGGTGCTTTGGAGCTGGCCTCTAGATGGTTAAAACTGTTACAGGAGAAGCTCCTCCCCCTCTCCATCACGCCCAATCCCTTAATCTTTTTCCTGGGCCCTTGGTGGAATAAATTAAAGTAGCACCTACCTTTATTTTACATTATTACATTGGTTGCTTTCCTTGTTTTTTTATTTTCTCTCAGAAAGCCTTTTCTGCTGCAAAACTCCTTTCCTATTCTACAAGTGTCGAAACCTGTGGTGATAAGTTTTATATGACGAGAATGCCATGATCTAAACTTTCATGACTGGGTTTCTTGAACCTGGCAGCCGGGACTAGCTGAATTACTTGTGGTGGAACCAGCTTGGGCAAAGCCACACACTACAGTATTACAGTAGTGGATCATCATCCAATATCTCCCATATTGGATGATGATCTGTCCTATGCTCTTGTAGGTAATGATGTAGCCTTTGCTGTCCATCAAGCTTTAAGTATCACGGACCAATAAAGTCTTCTACTGGAGGTGGCTCTCTTACAGACAGAAGAAGAGCTCCTTTAGACTGTAAGCCTGCGGGCTGTGCCCCCTCCCCAGCAATTCTGCTAATACAAATTGTAAAGCTCTACATAATATGATGGTTTTATAAAAAAAAAAACAAAAGAAAACCTGGTAATAAATAAATAAAATGATAATCAATATAGTCTTAGATCTTCTAATCTAGAGCTACATTTAATCATTCAAGAACATTTAGTATATTTGGAGGGGAGATTTATTTAAGTCTGTCATCCAACTTTTAATGCACTGTTTCCTATTCTTTTTCTCTTTCTTCCATTCTATATTTTAATGGTTGGGGCTTGGGTGACGTTTTATGCAGGAATAGGGGACATTGTCAGTATTAGCAATATTTAATGAATTACTGTTGTACAATTTGTTCTTATCCAGTCAATTCCTGACTCCTTTTGAACTCAAGTCCCTGTCTTGTTTCTACGCTTATGTACTTGGAATGGAGACAATATTGCGTCAGTATTCCCATACAGAAGAAACTCTTGAATTAATTATTATTTGCTTATTAGTCATAGCATTACCTTTTTTATCTTTTGTCTAGGTCTTATCCAGCCCATACCGAGGAATAGCCAGTTTTTTCAGAGCTACTTCATTAATAGTTACACACATGAAGTTGATCGACCATACAAGTGTTATTACTGTCATCGAGCTTATAAGAAATCTTGTCACCTTAAACAACATATCCGGTAATAAAATGACTATATAATATGCTGATAAAAATATATTTTCAAACTGAAAAAAAAATAGCCATAAGCATAAAAATAGTTTTGGNGGTCTACTCACATGATTATACACTNTGTTTATGATACCTTGAAATGGCCAAAATCTTGGGTGGTAATGGAGCTTATTGATGTGTTTGAAACTAGTGNCTGAATCAATGAAGTAATATATAGTATTTTATTATGCATACAGACATATTTCCATCATAATTGTGCAGCAANTGCNCAGCAGAATATAATGATATTTGTGNGTATATACNTTTGATTTAGTAGTAATTCATGCATAGTGTTCAGTACTGTATATTATGATTCTTTCCCTTTATATATAAAATAAAAATATATCTACCATATTTATTTATATCATCAGTATATTATGAAGCTCTTTATTATGTTTCTTTTAGGTCTCATACTGGTGAAAAGCCTTTTAAATGTACTCAGTGTGGGAGAGGGTTTGCATCATCAGGTGTTTTGAAAGCACATATTAGGACTCATACAGGATTAAGATCACATAAGTGTCCTATATGTAATGGAGCGTTTACAACAAGCGGAAGCCTGCGACGTCATATGGGTATTCATAATGACCTGCGACCATATATGTGCCCTTATTGTCAGAAAACATTTAAAACCTCCTTAAACTGCAAAAAGCACATGAAAACCCACAGGTAAATAACAATTATGTTTTGGGTTTGTTTGTTTTGTTTGGGTTTTTTTTTTGCATTTAATTGAAATTTCCATTAATGATTTCTGCTGTATAGATCTTTTTCATCCTTTGAAACACTTATTGTACTGCGTAGATACCCATACTTTCAAATAAGTAGGTTTTCGAAATGATTAAAGTAGAACATTACAGTTACATTTTTCTTTTAACATACACTGAAAAACTTTCATTTGAAAGTAGTAAAAGTGGCCAACTCAGGAAGTGCTGGTCTCTTCAATGCTTTTTACATACTTTCTACACATAATTTGAAATCTGAAAAGAGAATGTATTCTAAAGATGCTATCATAGCCTATTCCATACTTGTATGAATGATGAAGGGGCTGCAGCTTAAGTAAACCTCTGAAGTCACTCCTATTCCACACTTGTATAAATGTGGCAGGGGTAAACTTCTAAAGGGGACAGGACAGCTATAAGTTGAAATTCCATTAAACTTATAGCTGGTTCTATATTAACAAGCCATTTATATCACCAGCTTTTATCAATGCAGCACTGCTTATAGAAAAATCTAACTTTTACTATAAGCTGCTTTGATAAAATCTGGTAATATTGAATGGCTTGCAGTAAGGAGACTGCTATAAGTTAAATAGAATATCACCATATTAGCAATCCATTCATATTACCAGCTTTTAATATGGGGAGTGGGAGGACTCATGGAATGTGGAGAAGGTGGACGGGGGTTTCCTGGAAAAGAACACTTCTGTACAGATCGTGAAGATACATATCTTGTGCTGATGATGTATAGGAATTCTCCAGTGGTTAATCTGAATCTTGCCTGCAGCACTTTCAACATGCAAAGTATCATACAATGTCATCATTGCATAATTGCACCCGATATCATACAGATGTATGACCAGCATTAGTTCCTTGAGGATTGTTTAAGTGTTTCTGGCTGACAATGTTGCTGACTATCCTTTTTTCCTAGATATGAAGTAGCACACCAGCTTCAGCAACACCAAAACTCACCTCCAGAAGAAACCCCAATAGATCAAATCCATGTCTCTAATCAAATACATGTAGAGATAGAAGGGACTGGTCTCCATCAGCCAAGCACTGTAACAACACAGGAAGAAGCTATTTTACATCTAAGCCCACAACCAGATATGGGAACAGTCTCACCGGCACTGGAGCAGGCACTTGCAGATCAACCATTGGAAACTGATGAAGGTAAACCCGAAACCTAAGATACTTTCAGTAATAGCCAACCTGTTGTAGAATTACCGTATTTCCACATGTTTAAGAAGCACCTGCGTTTTGAGGTCTTAGGGGCCAATTCAATGCCACTTAAATAAGTGCTCGTCTATTACGGGACTGAATACTTGCTGTCTGTGCAGGAGTGGGTCAAGGGTGGCATTTACACGGCACTGGCATGCATGCGGCAGATGTGAAAAAAATTATTTTTTGTGTGGGACTTGCCCTCTTTTCCTCCTACATTACATTAGGTGAGCAGGGGGACATTTAAATAAATCAAATGGGACATGAACCACTGATCNGCACAAGTGAGTTTTCCAACTGAGAGAGGGAAGTGANAGGAGTTCACTCCCCTCTTGCCGGTACTGTCTGTATGGGCGCCTTGGAATCTGGATCCGGTCTGGGATGTATACATTTGGAACTACTGGCCAGAGTCAGGGTGGATAAATTAGACGGCAACCTATTATTATTAAGTTTCCCCAAATAAACTCATAACCTTATTTCTGAAGTGAATTCTATATTACATAGCAGTNTTTTATCAAGTTTGCTTAGTAATTAAATTCTTCCAAAGTATCTTTCCACCACTTTTTATGTTTGTGCATTTTTAGATCGGTTTGTGACTACCCAACATTCTCTGCAAGAAAACATTGGCCAATATGAGCCCCCAGTCTTGCCACCTCAGCCATTTGACCAGCAAGTGCTTCCACAAGGTAGGCAATCTAGAAAACAAATGTAAATGTTTGATGTGTATTTTATTTTTTTCTTATAAAGGGGGTGGGGGTTTTATTTTGTGTTTTTGGCTGATCATGTAATGTCTTTTGTAGGTTTTACAGTGACTGATGGGTTTAATCAGCAAACAACATTTCCGGCTGTGCAGCAGTTGCAGGATTCCAGTACACTAGAGTCACAAGCTCTGTCCACTAGCTACCAACAACCAACACTTATAGAGGTGTGTTTATAATAAGCACATATTACTGTGACAAGAGAAAATATCATAGTTGTCTTCTGCAACCATATTAGACCAGATCATGTAGAATTTCTGATGCTGAAGCTTTTCACTTTAGGCACATTCATTTTATTTCACTTAATGTTCTCTTATTTGCTATCTTTTGTACAGTGCACATTTTGACAGTCACATGTTTTAGTGGCCTATTGTCTATTTCCTTATTTTTGTTAGACTGCTCGGTTAATTCAGGAGGAGACACAAGAAGAAATTGAACTTCAAACCCAACAAACTCAGTTTTTAGAGTCCACAGAGGATCAAAGCAGACGTGCTTACAGGCAAGTGACAAATTTGACAGACACGTCTCCTAATGATGATACATATGATGATAAACAAATCACCTNAATATTACGACTTTGCTAATAAGANATCGGTTCTAAACATCTGTGATGATGCATTATTTGAAAGGGTCCACTATATCCATGCCCCTACTTGAACATGCCAATGAATCCCCTGTCTTAACCAGACTTCCAAGACTCATATACTACCTTTAAGTTTTTTGACTTGGGCATATGTAAAATGACTGTTGGTTGGATGTCTGGATTGGCTTGCAGTCCATTAGCATTAATATACTGTACGCTGTAACATTAAGTCCCACCTCTTACTTGTACCAGCCGCATCCCCGATGGAAGCTATTGGGAAGTATCATTCTAGATAGAGCACAGTGTGTAAGGATGAGTGCACAGAATGCAAAAATGGAAATACAATCATGGAAAGGCGACATGCGGTTGTCTAGAGCCGGTCCAATTTTCTTAAAATCATAATTTGACTATTTACCTGGGCAAACCATGTCTTTCATAGATGTGAATACTGCAATAAAGGTTTTAAGAAGTCCAGTCATTTGAAACAACATGTTCGATCGCATACTGGAGAAAAACCATATAAGTGCTCCATGTGTGGCCGTGGCTTTGTGTCCTCTGGGGTACTGAAATCACACGAGAAGACTCATACAGGTAAAACTATGGTGCTGCTATAGTGCACAGTTTGTGTACTTCGGCTGGAGCCATGTTTCTCCGAACACTTGTGTAAGGGGAGAAAAAAAGAGAGTTCTTACTNCAGTAAGAGATGGTAATAAATGCACAACCAGCATATAAGCTCATGATGCTTTTAGCATGTGTCCTCGGGATCTAGACTTCTGTGCTGAAAGTTACCAAAGCTGGGACAAAAATGAGTGGGTTATGTACAGAGATTACACATGCAGGGGGTGAGTTTACACTGTAAAGTAAGCGATCGNTTAAGCCCTTACGAACAATTCAAGGTTTTACTTAAATGAAAACAGCATAAAAATATTGAGTAGGATTCTGGTCTCCATACAAACAAGGGTCCAGTCTTTTATT
Organism: Platyplectrum ornatum; assembly: GCA_016617825.1. NCBI lineage: Eukaryota > Metazoa > Chordata > Amphibia > Anura > Limnodynastidae > Platyplectrum > Platyplectrum ornatum. The sequence continues at coordinate 35,108 of JABWIB010000257.1, forward strand.
ATTAAGTAAATTAAGTTGTACATTTCACAAAAGCTGTAAAATAAACTATATTTCAGTGAGGCCTTCAATTATAGACATTCACCAATCTTTTATTTATCTTCCATTCCAGGAGTTAAGGCTTATAGCTGTACCATCTGTAACGCTGCCTTTACCACAAATGGTAGCCTGACCCGTCACATGTCCACACACATAAGCATGAAACCTTACAAGTGCCCTTTCTGTGATGAGACCTTCAGGACAACAGTACACTGTAAAAAGCACATGAAGAAGCATCAGAATATTCCCCCAGCCTTGGTGTCAGATAGTGATGGAACCACAAGAGAAGAGGGTAAGCACCACTTTCACATTTCACTCTGTTAATATATATAAATATATATATATATATATATATATATATATATATATATATATATAGTACTACAAACTATAAAGCTATTTCCACTCATATTATTAACTCCGCTTGTATGAATAGCTTTTATTAGACATTTTATAAACATGACATTAAATGTCCTCAGCTGTTCATACAAGGCACATGTGTTGTAAGAAGAAAACGTAATGTTCTTTTCAATATACACTTCATATATAGAAGGTCACAATGCAACCATTATTTGCTCTTTTGTGATAGCTTTGATTCTGGGTTTTTACTTTTGCATAAATGATGTAACATTCATTCATTATGGAAATGTATTATATATTACTACATTCCTAATTTAGGTCTACTCAACAGGAATACAATAGTTGTTTTTCAACTCAAGAGCTGCATTTAGAACATTCATAAAATATGCGTTGCAAAATAAAATAATAGGTTATCATATTGACCAGAACAACTATTACCAATTATAGAAAGAGTGGACAATTTAAATGCCTCTAATACTATATCTACAAAGGTTTAGTTTGAAAAAGGTCTCGATATTGTTAGTCATAAAGGTAAATTGATTTAATTAGTCATACCATTGTATACCAAATGTCACAGGACATACATGGCACAACTTGCAGCCACTAGCTAAATACAAAGAAACTATTTTCCCCATTGTATTTCTCACTAACCAGCAGCTAACCTGCCATTAAATGAAAGAGTTGAAATAATAATTTCAAGTACTGCTAAGTATTGTCCAGGTCTGATTTAGGGTTCCAGCCACCTTAGGCTAATACAGAGGTACGGCCCAGATAACCGCTTAGGGCGCTGTGCATTGTGTATGCTAAACCTTGAAAATTGATGCAAGCGGCCAGAAAATGCCCCCTGTAAATAAAATAAAATCTAAAACATTTTTATATTTTAATATTCATTATGTGAAATTATTTTGTTTTAAAGGTTACTTTATTGTGACCTTGCCAGTCCATGTGATCAACGATGGCCTCTGTTGTTTTTTTTTTTAAAATGTCATGTTACAGCATTATAATTAAATTATAATTATAAGGACACCCCTTAAATAAACATTTCACCTCTTTCATAACACCAATTGCATCACATGGTAAAGAAGAAACAACTCGCATATAACCGATAACATTTACTAGCAAAGGGTTGTGTGTGTGTGTGTGTGTAATGTGTGTGTAATGTGGAGTACAGTGCAAGTGGTAAAATTGATTTGAATTTACTTTTTTTAATTGCAACTTAACTAATGCTTAATGTATGAATTACTACACAGTTACTGTGATTTGTTGTATTTTAATACCTGCATTACATATGTCAGATTCCTGAAGAGTAGTTTACAAGCTTTATGGGTCTACTGATATCTGTAAACAATGTCCGTTATTTGCCAATGCATATTACTACAGTGTGATCAGCACACTTCTGTGCTGTCTTTAGAATCTCTCACACGTATCCTTGTTCACTTTTCTTTATTAAAGCCAACTGACNTTAGGAAAACTATATTTTAGTTTAACTAAGGTATACTGAAGCTTCTAACAAACTTCTCAGATCAAATATAGCGTTTTTTCTGGTTAGGAAATAATCATTTTTAAAGTCCTGTTATAATCTCCTGATATTGTTAAACATAGGGGATGTTTGTCTGGAAGAAGAAGATGAAAACGGAGAAAGAGGTGCATCACGGAAGCCCCGCCATGGAGTTATTACTTTTACAGAGGAGGAGACCGCTGAGCTTGCTAAGATTCGCCCAAGAGAAGGGGCCACNATCTCTGAGAAGGTGCTAGTCCAGTCAGCAGCAGAGAAAGATCGTATAAGTGAAATTAAAGATAAACAGGCTGAGATGGAAACCGAGCCCAAGTTTGCAAACTGCTGTACTTACTGTCCTAAGAGCTTTAAAAAACCCAGTGACTTAATCAGGTAAAAATACTTTATTTCACTAGAGTTGTACTAGACCTGTTGTTGTAACGCAATTTTGTGAACAGAATCATAGATGTAATGAACATGTAGCATTATCATACAGTAACTTGTATTCAGTGAGATCTATGTAAATATTAGTCTTATCATTATTTAAATCAAACAGCATTACAGCAAAATTGGGTAACACTTTTTACAGTTCACAGTAACTTTTGAAAAGCCAATGTCATTCGGCAGCCAGATAGAGACAGGGTATATAAACATTAGAAAAAACAATCCAAACAAATGAGGTATACTCATTACCTGGGGGGATTTTTCTCAGAATAAAAGTAGAGNGATGGAGGTTTAATCTTTTTAATATGATGAAAAAGGGTTTACAAATATCCAGACAAAATGGCATGTTAATATTTTATTTAGCGGTTGTGTTGCATTCTTCTTTGATGGCAAGCAAAATAAGAGTAGGAAGTAGCAAATAACTACTTGTTTATNCGCACATGAAGAAGTAGCAGATCAAAGCCTAAAGCATATAATCATATTCTAGGCCTGTCTACCTACTGCATAACACTTTAGAGCAGTCCCAAAATATAGACTACTGTAGCATTATGTTCCATTCCACACACATACCACTAGTTACAGTTTACAGTAGATACTCATTGTTCAGTAGCAGTCTGTATATAAATGATACTGTGTGGACAGATCTTTGATTAGCTGTGGCAGAGGCTATCAAAGGAAGTTTCTGGACTCCATAACTGAGCAATTACTGGAAATAAGAAAGTGATATCGCCAATACTTTGTATGTCGGAGGTTCCATGGTGCAATACCTGTTATGGTCCAATACCTGTTCAATCTGTTCCAAATCTAGTACCATTTTGTTGTGGTATATAAAGTAGTTTTTAAAATGAAGTACAATAAATGTTTCTGTTTTCAAATATTGTTTGCAGAAACTCTGCTCCAAAGCTGGCCATACACTATAAGATAAATTGTTCCAATCTAAGCATTTTTCAAGTGGGTAAAACCATGTTGAATTGCAGGGGGAGGCAAACTGAATTAATTGCAATCAGTATTACAGGTGAGAGATGATGTTTCCAGCACAAGTCTAATAACAGTGTAACAGTAACACTGGTCAGTATCTGTGTGCAAAATGCATATATAAAATATTCTCCCTGCATGCAAACACTGACATTCATTTTACCTCTCCTGCAATTCATCATGGTTTTACCCACTCTTAAAAAAACTTTCGATTGGAACAATTTATCTTATAGTGTATGGCCCACTCAAGAGTTAACTTGGACAGCATGTATGTCTGTAAGAAAACAATACATTATACTGTCAGAAGTCACAGACAACAATACTTTACAGCACCTTTATATTGGCAAAACTTTATCTGGCCATGACATTTTTGTTTAGTCTTCTACTGTTCTATTTTCTGAAAAGTTTGTATTTAGCAATTTAGAAATGGTAGATGTACTAACAAACAATTTCCACAAAGCAGCATATTATCTGATAGTCATCTAACTTTATTTTCCAAGCTACATTACGAGTAGTCGTTCTTGATTGCATCTCAATCTGATCTGATCACAGCCACTCTGCAAATAAATATCCTGAATGTTATTGTTGATGATGTTCCTAGGAGAAATGACTCTAGAATTTCATTGTTGGAAATATACAATAGGTTTTGAAAAGATTAATTCCTACATTCATCTCAGATTATGTTGTTATAACAACATTATTAGACTGCTATGAGGAAAACTTAAAATGGAACAAATATAAAATGTTTCTGTAGTCTTCTTTATTAGAACTCGCAGGGAAAAATGGTGGCAAATGTCAGAGTTCATTATTATTTCCAAGGCCTATACCCCATGTAACACTATTGTATTTTCTATGCAGGTATCCGTGTACTGGGAAGCATAGTTTAAAGTGAGATCATGGAACTTCTGTACCACTGATCTACTGTTCCAAAAACAGTACCTACCTTAAATCCTCTGCCAGCCCTAACTGTACTTATTTACATTCCTCTGGCCACCCCCTGTATGCACAGGGTACGATCCCGTCCTGTATGCAAAAAACGTTATATTGAACAACCCCCCCTCAAAAAAAAACAAAAAAACAACCCAGGATGGTGGTTTTGCTATCACAGTCCTATTTTTTTCCTTAGTAAAGAAAAATACAACTCATCTGATTTAGTGGCGAAATAGTCATGGAAAATACAGGTTTACAGCCTTCAATATGGTCAATAATGTGTACTGTTCAGTAAATAAAATTGCATTGTGATGTTCAGCAAATTCATATAAGAAAATATTGCTGATTAGTAAAGCACGGAATCATTGAATATTAGAAAATATGTAACCACACAAAGGAATAATCATTGTATTTTGCCTCTTTTTCAGACATATACGTATCCATACTGGTGAAAAACCTTTTAAATGTGATGAATGTGGAAAGAGCTTTACTGTTAAATCAACGTTGGATTCCCATGTAAAGACCCATGCAGGTCAGTAAAAAAGCTTTACACTACACTGCCCTTTTGCATTACACAGATTACATTATAAGAGAAATAATTGTTTTTGTTGTGCCCGTTTCGAAATGGTGATGGAAATAAATGGAACGGTAAGAGGTTTCCGAATATAGAAGGCAACGTTTGTCAAGGGGCAATGTGACTGGAGCTGCACTTTGAAAGACCTTTTCTAAACTTTAAGTGGATATAGGAGAATGTAAAAGAGGACAAAGTCCTGAGTGTGTGAGAAGTATTGAGCGAGGAAAACAAACACAAGGATGACTTTGCCTGTGTTTAAAGAAACACTTGAAAGCTTATAGTGCTGGCATATACATGAGTGACTTTGTAGATTGCTGTGCCTGCTCTGTTCTAAGAGGACAGCTCAAATGGCAGGAAATTACTCCGGTGGATTCATTTAATAGAGTAAAACACTTAGGGTTTGATTTGTAGTTGTCATTTAGACACCACTGTGTTTCTTCCATCTATGAGTCAGCAAGTTGCGCTGTACTTAGTCCAGTACCGAAAGACCTTTGGCAGCCTACACCAAGACTTATATGAAGGTAAGATTTCTAAGGCATGCACTGTCTAAAGTGGGCAGCTTTCATTTAGTTAAAAATAAAGAGAGATATATTAAACNTAAGCAACCTTTTATTAAGCATATATCTAGGGAAGCTCATTTATAAACACTGACAATTTGCATTGTATTGAATATTGAAAACAAACAGTTATGCAGCTTCTAAGTGAACTTTCCAATGTATCAATCTAGGAAAAGCAGTATGGCTTGGAAGTCCCNGAACGCCCTTTATTTCTTTATACAATATTATAGATTTGCGACATTAAGTCATGGCACAAAATGGCAGCACTATTTACCAGGGAGTATATATAGGATTTGTTTGACTTTTAAGACAACAGGGCTACTAAGGCCTAATTTACTAAGCTGTGAGATTGAAAAGTGGGGATGTTGCCCATAGCAACCAATAGCAGATTTGAGATCACATTCTCCAGTGTGTAAAATGTAACTTGAATCTGATTGGTTGCTATGGGCAACATCTCCAGTTTCCAATCTCACCGCTTAGTAAATATACCCCATGGTGTAGTGAGTCATGGTATTAAAAATGACAATGACTAATAAAATAGAAGCCACAAATGTGTAATACAACTTCTGAAATGTTCTAGACAAAAAGTGAAGCAAACTAGTTAATAAGAATAACGTAATAAATTTAAGCAAACTAGTTACTGAGAATATGATCGGCAAAATGACTGATTGAAACAGGGATTTTGTCAATATGTTATATAAACTCTTATGTAATGCAGGGTTGTAGACTCTCCCCGAACTTTGAGACCCTCCAATTTCAGGCAATTTTCCCAGTTTGCCCAGAGTGTTTGGAAATATGATTTACATTTACATTCAGTCACTGCCTCCAGCCCCGGTTATTACAAAGAATGGGCAGGAATTGACTATGTCAAGCCTTGCCCATTCATAGTAAATGTATTGTTTTGTTCAGGGGNTGGGTCTTTGGGTGTGATTTGCATAAAAACAGCATCAGCCCCAGCCCCATGATTCCGGTTTTTGGTTTTTCCTGAGATGGGAAAAACCAAAACCCAGGAACTCTGATTTAATGTACCTGTGTTAATATGTAGATACTACTGAATATTCAATATCTTGTTTATGTTGAAATGTGTTGCTTTTACTTTCTGCTGTATTGGAAAGTCTTCTTCAATATATTGTGTGGGGTAATGCATAACATTCTTGTACTAAATTATATTTGAAATGACTAGATATACGT
>JABWIB010000257.1:42499-75338 GCA_016617825.1 Platyplectrum ornatum
TGCCTTCCAGTCTGCGATCTCAGCATTATAGGGACGGTAACACAGGAGCTGCAGTTACAAGCTTTATCGTAATGGCTTTAATCTGGTCCCTTTGATAAAAGTAGCTCTGAATGAGCATCCNTTTAATAGAATGTGAAGAAATTTTAATTTATGTTAACACATCTAATCATCAAAAATGAAATGGTACAAAGCTGTTACTGTGGATACATTAAAAGTAATTTGTGTCTCATTTATATTCCTTGTGCTGCCAATAACAAGACTCTAATTGTATATCCGTGTCTTTACAGGTCAAAAACTCTTCAGCTGTCATGTTTGCACCAATTCCTTTTCCACCAAAGGCAGTCTAAAAGTGCATATGCGCCTCCACACGGGAGCTAAGCCCTTTAAGTGCCCTCACTGTGATATGCGCTTCCGCACATCTGGCCGTAGGAAGACTCACATACAGTGTCATTATAAATCTGATTCTAAAAAGGTCAGGAAACATGTTGTGCGGAGGCATCTTTCTCAGACAGCAATACTGACTCCCAGTACNACAACCAGCACAGTGGAGACCCTTCCAGCTATAAACCTACTCAACTCCTCCACAGCAGAGCCTGGTGTCTTCATTACAAACGGCTCGGTTCTTTCCAGCCAGTTTGACCAAAGTTTACTACAGCAAGGAATAGTTGGACAAGCCATTCTCCCTGCTTCTGTCTCAGGCAAGTTTCCCATTTTACTAGAAGTACTTTTTTCAATGACTTTTTTTCTGTTGTCTTCAGTGGTTGCCACTGATAAACTGATTTGTCGTTTGAGTTTCCAGTAGGAGAGGCGCACTCAGCCATAGAGAGTGCTTCTCTGACTACATGATAGATACGTGGAGGATGATGTGGGGCACAGGGATGTTCAACAATGCAGAAATTGGTATAGTTACTGTAAACTGTATAGTTATGTCTACTTAGGTATAATTATGACATATTAGGTTATTATATATACTATTATATACTAATTATACTTATTATTATTTACTTATTATTATTATATACTTGTGAAATGGTTAAGTGTTACTTCCTAATTATTAAAACCAAAATAAAATATGAAAGCCTAAAATCTTAACATAAAAAGCATAATTTAAAATAATCAGAAAATATATATAATGTGTTCAGATTTGTAGCTGGACGGTTTTCAGTACATGGTATACAAATACTTTATTTTAGGATGCAACCAAAATAGTGTTTTAATATTTTGCTCTCCACTTAGTCTAGCCTGTTTTTTTTTTCCAAGTTTGTCTTCCTTCCGTACAGTACAATATGGTCTCTGCCAAGTGCAAAATTGACACCTATAACAGGATTCACTCTCTGCTTGTATTTTGTTAGTCCCTAAAGAGCATTTTGACTTTATTTGCAGTTTTGTAAAGATGAATGTTTTATCTTTAACTGCCAGGTCATATTCTATTGAGAGCAAACATGGCCAACTGAGAAGTGGTTGATGAATAATACATTAATGTTGTATATGTATGTCATCATTTCACAGCTGGTGGCGATTTAACAGTATCATTGTCAGAATGTAGCTTGACCACCCTGGAAGGAATCCAGTTACAGCTTGCCGCCAACTTGGTTGGCCAGAACGTGCAGATCTCTGGAATTGACGCAACAGGCATCAACAATATAACATTACAGGTGACGTCATTTGTATATAACATCAAATACGTTGGATTAGTACATGCATGTATATTTATTGTATTCTTTCTCCTTGGTCTATCAGATTGATCCCAGCATTTTGCAACAAACTCTACAGCACAGCAGTATTATACCTCAGACACTTGCAGGTGACCCCACTGCAGTACAGAATACAAACAGTCTGCAAACAAGTGAGAATGCTGTGCCTTCTAATGTTGTTCTCCAGCCTATAGCAAGCTTGTCTCTCCAACCTACCACAACATCTTCAACCCTGTCTATTGCACCTATCACTGAACAAGAGTCAGTCCTGACTTCCAGCAGTGCAAGTAAATCATTATTTGCTTTGTATTTTTTTTGTGCTGTCCTAAATGCATGGTGAAGAATCCTTATATTATGAATCCATGTCGTGATAAATCAAATGTTATTGGAAAGAAAACCACTAATGTCGTTATGCATACATACAATTATTTGAATTCCATTTGAATCATGATGCTTATTATATTGCAGATTATGCACCATTTTCAGCATTATTCAATCCTTCATATACCTGGAAAGTGTTTCTTCATTTTAGTTTTTTTTTGTTTTCAATCAATTGTATCACAATATATATTCTTACATAAAGTAGAATTACTACCTCACAGAAATACACATACATAAGTTTTTTCATGCAGTGGGTATACCATCACATACTGTTTAATTTGAATTTGTATTTCATAAACCACAAATCTGTATTTGATATTCTTTCATCATTCATTTTTGAAACTTGCAGCATGATCCTCTATAAAATTATTTTTTCTATTTGCAGTTCTTAAAAATGTAATCATAATGCATAATTGACCAGAAAATCTATGTGATCCCCTGTGGAGTGATGCCTCTGGAATGGCTATGGTTATGCATGCAGATGTGATAGTAATATGGTTTTTATNTCTTTGTGGTTTTCTATAACTTTTCTATGCTTTAAAAAAACGTTTTCTTTCTATACAGCTGGACAGGAATTATCTCAGGTTATGACTTCACAAGGTTTAGTGTCTACCTCCAATGGACAACACGAGATAACACTAACCATTAATAACTCCAGTTTAAGTCATGTTTTGGCACATGCTACTGGCACAACACCTACCACATCCTCTGTGTCACCACAGGAAATTACGCTCACCATATCTGGTATGTTACAGATGTATATATTTCATTTTTATTTATCTTCTTTGTGCTTTATCTGTATCAATGTTGTTTGCGGGTTTCTTATTTTCTACTTATTACTTAACAGCATAATGTTTTTATAACAGATGTTCATTGTGCGCCTACATTTTTTGTAAGTTGTAAAGTTGGGGATTGTTTTATCATTTATTTAGTGATACTACATAACTTCTTTTTAAGTACATTCTAGTTTCACACAGGAAGCAGATGCTAAAAACGAAACAGGCGTGAATTGCTCTCTTTAGTGTATAGAGGACATGTCATTTTTATAACAAAATTAAATCTTCTCCCTGTCCAAATTCACTCAAAGCCACTATAACTCTTCTTTACTGCAGACTTCAATCAGCTGGAAAGTTTAGTTTAGTATGTAAGCTAACCTGGCTAGCATGCTAATCAACCGATTCTCTTCTCTAAGGAGACACATGGCAATCTGAAGTATATAATCATATACACGTAAAGCTGATATTTGTGTTTTTTGAATGTTTGATTTGTTTTCAAGGTCAAGATATTATGCAGCTGGGTCCTTCAGGAAGCGGTGAACTTAATGGAGGCATGAGGCTTAACCCACCTGCAATTACAAACCAGACTGCTGAGACTTCGCTGTCATTAAGCAATGACCACATTTTATCGCAAGCTACTACTTTAACTACTACTTCAGGTATCGCAGCATGCCATTGGTCTTTTCTGTTATTGAGTTTCCAGTTTTTTTCTATTACAGAATTACATAAGCCATAGAATGTTTTATAAGTTGCCTAATTATAATCTAAAAGGATTCCTCCAATAAGCATTATATATAATTTAGGTCAAATTGAATGCTATTCTTGTATAAGTATTATAAATGTACCATATAGTCATATAGACATTTAGCAACTTTGACAAAGGCCAGGTTTTAATGGCTAGACTTCTGGGAAATCTCCCAATATGCAGTGATTTGTACTTACCAAATGTAGACCAAGAAGGGACTCAGTGTTGAAGCAGCAGGTCATGGATACCTAGGACTTCTTGATGCGTATGTGTAGTGAAGGCTAGCCTTCAGAAAAGAAAATGTAGGCTTCGGTAACCACTTAATGCTGGCTATGATATAAAGGTGGCACAAGACACAATGGGACTGAAAATTCATCCATTTTTATATGCGGCTCTATGGCCGCAAAGTAAAAAGGGCGAATTTTCTCCCTTATACTGTTAGCGTAAGGGAAAAAATTCCCGCCTATACAGGATTGAATCGGCCCTAATGCATTGCAGCTTTCTGTGTAGCCAGAGCCTGGTCAGGGTGCCCATGCTAACCCCTGTCCACTGCTGAAGGCAAGGATCATTGGAACCGGTGACCTGTGAAGAGTTGAGTTTTACATCATGTGAGCTGGCTATAAGAGAATGCATGTCTTGAGAAAATATGACACCAGGATTCATTATTGGAAGAAGCTCAACCAACTCAGGATGTCTAAACCACAATGAACAAAAAAAATATTCAGCACGTTATAAGAGGTGAAAAAATGCTGAAAAATGGTAGAATTGGTGATGCATATCGCCAACCAGGAACATGGTCCCACCTTACAACTACAGATGTGGAATTCCTGCCTTGATGAGAGGAAGTTGTTTTGGCAGAATAGGATCCTACTCCGTTTTATTTATTTTTATATATATATATATATATATATATATATATATATATATATATATATAACTGATCAGTATATCAACTGATCAGTGTATCAGAAAATAGTAACTGTTACTGAAAGCAAAATTAGGAGAGAAAACCACATTAATAAGAAACATGATATCACACTCAAAGATAAATACTCTTGTTACATATATTCTAACTGCCATACTTTCTTGTCTGCATAACTCTGAAAACATAAGGGCCTAGATTTACTAAAGTGTGGGATTGTAAAAGTGTGGGGATGTTGCCCATAGTGACCAATCAGATTCAAGCTCTGTTTCATTTTACACACTGGAGAATGTGAACTCAAATCTGATTGGTTTCTATGGGAAACATTCTCATTTTGCATTCTCCCTGCTTCGTAAATTTAGTCCAGGGAGTCATGTAAACAACCTCTGTGGAATGAGTCTGTTCTTGTCAGTCACCTCAGACACACTTGGATTGTTGAATGTCTACAATTGTCCACAATCATTTTAATCCCATTTTGCACATATTAATGTATTGGTTTATTTAAGCAGTGGAATGGTGACAGTAATGTTAATTGAATTTTATATATATTTTGGAATGTTTTTTATGTATCAGATTTGACCACAGCGTCCGGCAGTCTGCCATGCTCAACCTCAATTTCACAGCCATCCGTGTCTACTCAAAATCTGGTAATGTCTTCAGGAGTGGCCGGAGATGGGAGTGTAACCCTGACTTTAGCGGATACAGAGAGCATGCTGTCAGGGGGGCTTGATGCTGTGACGCTTAACATTACTTCACAGGTAAGAAGTACATTTTTAATCCTTTATTCTGTATGGGTATCTTTGTGTCATGGAATATTAGCATTAGGCATAAAGTATTTTATCTGTTAAACTGTTGGAAGAGTGTATTCATTAATGTTTTAAGCTATTGTGACCAATACTGGGATCAGATCCAGTTTTATGTCTGTACACGCACAAAAATTACGACTTTTTAATATTCTCCTCTGGAGCTTGCCTTGCCCATACACAACTTAAATCCTATGTGCATATCCTAATGCATAAGGGTAACGTATAGATCTAATTCAGCCCAACCAGCACTGTACAAGTTAGATTACTACTACCCTTACTCTCCTGGCTTATGACCGCGTACAAAAAGCATATAACACAGAAAACAGATCAGTACTATCGTGAGTCCAGTTTCTAGGTATGTGCAGTGCGAACCAACAGCAGACTCGCACATACTCTGCATAAACTGGCTGATGTTTGGAAGTCTGGTTCTGTGCTCTGGTGTGTATACGGTCTTTTCCTGGGTAAGGTCTTCTCTCAGGATCTAACATTTTACATTACATAATACAATGACACATATGGATCAAAATGGTTCTAAAATAGATTACTATTGCTAGTGTAGTATTGCAAGCTTTAATACACTCAATATGTCATATGGCATTGAAACAGTTGGATATTATCTAAATATGTGTGTGTAATTGTTCAGTACAAATCCAGGGATGATGGACAGAGCAGCTAGGCACTAGGATGAGTTGGCTAGTGGGTGGTCCCTCTTGGTTAATCAATCCGATCTAAGCTCTCAGGTCCATTTTACATACTTGAGAATATGAGCTGCTGTTTCTATGGGCAACATCACCACTTTTCCAATTCCGCAGTTCAGTAAATTTAGACCAAGGTGTCTATAATACTCAATACATTGGAAAGTAAGTAAACTTTTAGCAGGGTTGAAGTCTATTCAATATACACCACATCTTCTCATTCTGGTAGCAGCTTAAAGCAATATATGAAAGCTATTTAACATCACAATGAACATTAGATATTTGTAATACAATATTAACTGAACAAATATGCATTGTTTTATATCTCTAATAATAACAGTGGAGAGTAGATATTAATTGGCACAGCTTGAAAAGATTTATTTCTAGTAATTCTTCATAAGTGAAAACCTAGTCTCTGAGCTGCTGAGGACATTACACTAATTCAAAGAGGCTTCTAGGTAAGGACGCTTAATCAAGCTGTCATTTTGCCTTGCATCTTGGAAATACAATTTAGGAACGTAGTATTGGGCAGCACACTTTAATGAACAGCACTTGGTGCTCACAATTGTATCCACTATATGTACTAATAATAATGTGTTTTATATATCTAATCAAGAATTATTTTGTAATACTATAGTTTTAGTTTTTTTTTTATTTCACAGCAAGTAACATTTTTGTGCATGTAAATACATGTATTTCTGCGCATTTATGTGAATCATAATACATCCATAGATTACAGTACTTTAAAAATATATTTTAATAGTCAATGGAAATGTTATTAGCCAGTGGAGCACTGCAATAGGCTTGGTTTTGTATAACAAATGGAAACAAAAAATGAACTACAGTTAGGTCAGCATTTTCAAATCTTTGGCTCATTGCACATGATCTACTAAAGTTTTCCTGTCAGTTGAAATTGCAGAACATTACTTCAATATTGCAAATCAAAGCTACTTATCCACTATTGTGCGTATTGACTTATATACAAATACTGATTTCAAATCAACAGCAATGTCTGTCAACTTCTAAATGACCAAACCAATGGCTTTCCACTGTTAAAGGCTGTTGGATTGATTATTCTCTAACTGATGGACATTGTTGTGAAAATAAGATAAGCTATGTCCACAGCTCCTCCTTGATATTCTACTTGTGACCCAGTCAAAAAATGTTAGATTTTTGTTTGACTTGATCTTCCCTCTGTAAAACAATGTTTTGTTTTCTAAGTTTTTAGATTTTAAATATCCTACCATGTGTTCTTTTCACAAGGTTTCCATTAATTTCCCTATTACTTAGGCATATATTTGCTTCACTACAGAAAAGGAAATGTGGAGTTGTTGCCCATAGCAACCATTAAGACTAGTTCTTCTTTTCCTATTATATTATAGTGAATGTCAGAATCTGGTTGGTTGCTCTGGGAAACATCTCCATTTTCTCTTTTCTACAGTTGAGTAAACCTTTTGTTTTTTTACGCTTTACATTGTGTGTATATTATAAAATGATGTTGCTGTGTATGTGAGTCTGTTACTACAGTGATATACTACATTTCCCCCGCTATAATATATTGAAAACCATAGTTGTGTACATTAAAAGCCTACTTATTTAGAGTGAGCTGATTGGTAATAAGGTGTATGTGAAATGAAATTTTACATATGTACCGAGAATCATTTCATGTATTAAGATAATATTTGTTTTCCAAAAGAGTCAGCCGTTCCCAGGCATTCTGTCTGATAACAGCTTATCCGGGCAAAGTGGATCTGGCTCGCAGCAGGTGATTTTGGTGAGCCATGCAGCACAGCCACCCAGCAGCACAAGTGACCTCAATTACCAGGTACATTGTAAAATTCTGCTTTCATATAGAATGGTACTATACATAGAAACATAGAAAGTGACGGCAGATAAGAGCCACATGGCCCATCCAGTCTGCCCAGTTGTGTATTTAAAACTATACCAACCCAAATTTATTCTATATTTTGTTTGACAATACCCTTATATTTATCCCAAGCATGCTTAAACTGTTCTGTAGTATTAGCCTCCACCACTTCTGATGGGAGGCTATTCCACTCATCAACTACCCTTTCAGTGAAGTAATTCTTACGGACATTTCCCCTGAACCTACCACCCTCCAGTTAAGATATGGGACATTTAGACTGGGACCTGATCCAGAGTTCAGACATGTTGGGTGTTTCAGCTGAAACAACCACCTCTGCATCGCACACAGGAAAAAGGGGAATCTGTTATACCCCTTTTCCCTGCTTCAACGTAGCCGAGCAGATCCTGCCTCATATATATATTTCGACTTTCAATTATCTATCTATTGCAAACTATTAGATTGTAGTTATTATTTTGTTAAATGTACTTTACGTTGTGTACTGTACTGTTCTGTGTAAGTGTACTGTACTTTACTTTTTTTGTTAAATGTAAATTTACTGCTTCAGCTCTCGAAGAAAAAACATGTTTTTCGCATTATATAAGAAACCAAAATGATATATTTAAACTTATGGATTATTGAGGTCTATTTCTTTTTCATAGGTTACAGGCGACACTCATATAGAAAAGAGTAATGACCTTGATAAGCATGACCGACTACATCAGTGCTTTGAATGTAATCATTACTTTCCATCAGCTGCCGTATTAGTAGATCACAATAAGGAGATTCATGGAAAGCAACGGATTCATGTTTGCCATCTATGCAATAAAGCCTTCAAGAGAGCATCCCATTTAAAAGTATGACTTTCTTTTATTTGAGAAGTTCATATTACCAAAGTTTACTTAGATTAACAATGCTACTGTAGTGCGGTCTGGGAATGTATTCCTTTTTTTCTGCTTATTGGTTGGTCGAACATCAAATGATTGAAAATGTAGTAAAATTGTAATGCACTTTCTTTGGAGGTTAAGGGCATGTTTTTTAAACGTGGTAATGTATTATTAATTAGTGAAATATATATTGAAGTACAAAAAAAATAGGTGGATGAAAAACAATATTGTCTTCCCCTTAGAGGAATTGAAAAACACATAGCAATATCAGCAAAACTACTCAATACAATTTTGTTTATTTATTGTTACGTTATTTAGGACTATTTAATTAACCACACATCTATATAGGGCTAAACTAAGTCATCATACCTTCAACTGTGTGTTCCCTAGGTTTCATGCACAATTATTGATGTAGATGTGTGTTGTCTATTGCATACTGTAACTTCTTACAATCCTTTAACATAAACCAATTTAACACATTACTACATTTGAATTGCGTTTTTTACATATATATTATTTTTGTCTCTTTTATAATGTATATGACTGCAGGAACATATGCAAACTCATCAGCCCGGACCGTCCAGAAGCTCTCAGATGCCAAAATTATTTAAGTGTGATACATGTAATAAAGCATTTGCAAAGCCAAGTCAGCTTGAAAGACACAGCCGTATTCATACAGGTATTTACTTTAGATTTTNTATATCCATGTGAAGAGACATCTGTTGCTTTAAAATCTAAACATATTGTAGACTGTCTGCCAAGATGATAGCCATTGTTTATATAGTTGTTTTTAGAAGCTTGCCATCAGATTTATTCATCATAAACCCAATGTCCGTGGAATTCACTACTTTAAAATCTGCTTGATATTAAAGTTCATTTTGCAGTCAATATTTGATTACTTTCTCAGACACACACGTCCCAACACGTTTATTGCAGCAAGGTCACAGTACAAGAAATAGTAAAAATTGTGTTTGTAGATCGTACTGAACATTGGCTATTGTATTGCTACTTGTGACAGACAGGTGATGCAGGGTGTAGTCTGAGTGCTCATTTCTTATGCAATTAGAGGAAATTTGCTTCACCAACATTAAAGTGGCGCGTTCCAAAGTGATTTTACTATGTAGTTGCATTTTGCTGTTGCTGAAGAACCTCTAAAAAGCCCAGAGCATCATTTCATTGTCTGAATAAATGCGCAGGATTCGTATAATAACAATTCCTGTGAGCTTTCATCTTCTTAATAAATGTCATTAAGTATAAAAAAAATGTTTGCAACATTCTCAGAAAGGTAGTTTGTTCACAATGCATTTTGTAAGATGCAACATATTCTCCCATAATTGCTTCAATTTTCAGCCTTTATGCCAATTTTACTTTGTGAATACTGAGATTTAAACATATAGGCAATAATGTTTAATAGGAAGCAAATTGAGAAAGGAAAGAAGAGAAACTCTATATTTCAAGAGAAAATGATAGTATACTTGAAGACCATGTCAGAGCAGCTGTAGCTATCAATTATTATCCAATGCTATAATACACAAATTGCAACTTCGAAATGAGCATCATATTTATGTTATAAAGAAAGGCCTAGGAATCTAGTCATTATCGTGTGAAGCTACGATGTGTGGTGCTTTTAAACACATGGAATTTTACAGAAATAATCATATTTAAGAGCGAAGCAAGTGTCATGAAAATGTAGAAGGTATCAATGGTAAAGATGTATACGGTTGGGGCTGATGTATATGGTTGGGAGTAAGGGCAAAATAGGTGTAAAATGATAATTAGAGTGTAGTGGAGAGGTGTTTAATTTGCAGCTTAAAGATAATTCTATGCATTTGTGAGATATTTCTGCAAAAGCCAACAGGCTGAGAAAAAAAAAAGCGGACTACAAAGAAAATGTAATCTGCATGCATTGAAAACAGTTTGCTTTTGCACAAAGAACTCACAAGCTTCATAGCATTATGTCTAATCTGTAAATTAGAGTAGAACTAGGGACCTGATTCAAGGAGGTGACTCGGCACTCTTGCGATTGTGAGCCATGGTGTAATCTGCACGTAGCAGCCTTGAATTGTCCTGTGGACGATTACCTGCTTCATTAAGTGAACAAAAATGTATTCAAAGTACTGTAACAAAACATTCAAGAAGTGTGTGTGGTTTTTTGTTTGTTTTCTTAAACTATTTATTTTTACTAGAAATCATTCATAAAATCTGGCAGTAATTGCTGGCCTTTATGACTGCAGCGTATGCTGCGAGTAAACATTTTACTACAGCAGCCGGAGCCTCTGTGATATTAAGGCAAGCATATGGCATGCCCCTCTCCCTGCACTCTGTTCAGAGCTGTGTCTTTGCTCAGCTCTGAATTAAAGGGAATCAGGTCCCAGGAAACAGTTCAGTGTAACTGGGGATAAGCCCCAGTTACCTGTAACCAGTATACAGATTGTAATTAAGATTTCAGACTATATTTTGTGGAAATGTGATGGGTTAGAGTTATATATGACTAATGAAAGGGAAAATAAATCTGGAAACTCTTTTTATATGGCTTCCCACATACAAAAAGATATTTCCCTAGCATAAATGTAAGGCCTAAATATGATGAGATGTAACTGCTAATCCAGACAATACATAAAATTTAGTTGAGTTTCAGTAATATCTATTATTTACCTCTAAACACTAGGGCCTAAATTTACAAAGCGGTGAGATTGCAGTGAGATTGAGAAGTGGGGATGTTGCCCATAGCAACCAATCAGATTCGAGTTTACATTCTCCAGTGTGTAAAATGAAACCCGAGAGCTTGAATCTGATTGGTTGCTATGGGCAACATCTCTACTTTACAATCTCACTGCAATCTCACCGCTTAGTAAATATACCCCTAAATGTTTATCAATACTTTAGGAAATGCTAAGGAGGAAATGTGCATTGATTGTGTCACTGATACCAGAGATCAGACAGTCTTTAAGCTTCTGTAACACATCTTCAAAAGTCTCCGTGTTCATTCCTGCGCTCTACATTAATTAGTTGCTGACCTCAATTTCAATTAATAGGTAGTACTCTACATTTAAAGATTTTCTTCTAAGAAACATTTTTCTAGTTAATTAGATGTTTGTAGAAAGACATTCTGTGCCAGAAAATATGCATGGTGTGTTGCTGATCATGGCATGAGAAGGAATCATATCCAGCTATAGAAATTATTATATATAACAATTTTTGTCAAAGTAGTTGAACTGTAATGAGCTCATTAAGCCATAGCATAGTATTATGTGTATAATTATATATATATATATATATATATATATATATATATATATATATATATATATCACACACACACACACACACACACACCATTAAGTAAATGAAGTAATGTAATTATTTAAACTCCACTTCCTCAATCGTTTAGTTCACTGTTGTGTAAGTCATCTGAAGACTCATTATACAAATCAACCATAGTTAGGATAGCATGAACCTCAATTGGCAATCACTGACATGCTAATTGTTTACAAGACTGGCAGGAGATATTCTGGAGGATTAAACAATTCCAGTTACAGCTTGATTAGTTTTTCAAATAATTATAAATGCACACTGGATGTTACCAAGTGTATAATTATATATTGTTTACTATTATTATTATTAGATATACACCCAAACATTCAGCTTCTGGATGATGATGATTATAACAAAGTTAAGCAACCGGTCACATAAAAATAACATTGCAAAAATATTAAAGGTTTCAATATAAAAAAACGAAATTGCTGCCATCGGGAGGTGGCTGGGGAAATGCTCAGATTTATTGGCTCCACTCACTGCAGCGATAATCAGGATAGGGGAGGGAGGGCCTGAAGAGATTGACCGGAAGATCTTGCAGGATCTTTGCTTATGTGGTTTGGAACGCATAGTGCAGCTGGGAGGAAGAGCCCAGGTAAATGTATAGCTGGCCATACACCAGAAAGATAATCTTTCCAATCAACAGATAAATGACCCTCACAGCAGAAATCTGTTACATGTGTACTCACAAAACATGCATATAATGAGTGCACATCTAACAGATTTCTGCTGTGAGGGTCATTTATCTGTTGATTGGAAAGATTATCTTTCTGGTGTATGGCCAGCTTATGTGTGAGTACAGGGTCCAATAATCATACCCTGCCCACACACTGCCCTCTGGGACAATATCAATCCAGAGTTTAGAAATATCAGATTGTCATTACAGAGCCTTTCTGTGACCATAATCTGTTCTTTTGGCATTTTATCTGAGCCACACACTAGAACTATTATTATGCCAAGTCACAATAATTGGTGAATTGGCACAATAACTGCTCTCAATTTTCACATCACATTCTTCATCCCATTTGGAATGACTGGTGGCAGTCCTGCCTCCTAAATGTTAAAATCATAACATGAGTTTTATTTGCAAGCCCTCATTGCACTGCACTTGTGTGTATACTTATGTTTAAGTATTATACATTAAGGTAAGTGTAAGAGTTATCAAATGGTAAATATTTTGGCAAAATAAATAAATATATTATAGTGTGTGTGTGTTTATATATATATATATATATATATGTAGTAAAAAAAAAAATATATATATAGTGTGTCTGAGAGCCTTATATTTAATATAAAATTGCAGAGTCAGAAGTCTAATATATTAGTATTATTTTTGTTTTTTTGCTTTGTTTTATGCGTGAAAACATTTAGTTAATGTTCTTTTTATCTCCTTCCAGGGGAACGGCCATTTCAGTGCACGTTATGTGAAAAAGCTTTTAACCAGAAGAGTGCACTGCAGGTGCATATGAAGAAGCACACTGGAGAAAGACCATACAAATGTGATTACTGTTCGATGACCTTCTCCCAGAAATGTAACATGAAACTGCATATGAAACGGACTCATGACTATCCAGGTATATGCTTGATTATGTTTAGTATGATGTTTACAAGATCAAACTGCTTCTTTCCTTCTGCTTTGCAATGGACAAAACATCTTGCATATATCAAATACATTCTTGATAACGGTCATTTGTCTTATTCTCTTGCTTGCTTAAAGCCTCAGTCTAGACAATCCCTTATTAGTGTTCATTAAGGTATTTATTAGCTGAGGTGTACTATATTTCACAGTAAGTTTACCTTTGTTGATGTGGTTCTTCCATTATAGCAGTTTAGAACAAGTCTTGAAAAAGCTGCCAAGTCAATATATGTAACCCATTTTTGTGACTTGCCAGCATGGCCTGATATAGCACAAGGGGCCACCAAAAACGGTTCCTTCTAAATAGTCACATTTTTGTTATATTATAGATCTTATAGAAGAAGTTTCCCTGCACCAACAAGAAGAGGAAGGCGGTGAAGACATCACCCAAACACTCGATTTGGAAGAGGTTGTTCAAGAATCATCAGGAGACTGGCAGTGTGGCATAAGCAATGTTTTCTGATGATTACTACCACTGAACCACACAAAACATACAAACTAAATATTTACCTTGCAGTTCACTTGTCACTGGTTGAATTAATGTCATGTTGCTCACACCACGCTGTACACATTTTTTGTAAAAACAAAAACCACATTATTTGTTTGATTTGTTGTCCAGAGGTTAAGGTAGTCTACTGACTTCCACGCTTATCTCAGGTACCGGTGTGCGTGGTGTGTGCTTGCTTGGGTGCATTTGTGCAGTACAGTCATAAGTAATCTGTGACACTCCAGATTGAATGAAACTACAATTCCCATAAGGGGTTGCCTAATATAATGTCAGCTGTGCTTATGTTGTTGAAGCATTATGGGAGATGTAGTTGTATAACACCTGAAGTGCCAAGGGTTGTTTATGTCCGGTGTAGAGATATAGTTATATATATATATATATATATATATTTTGCTACAGTCTAGACACAATCGTACTGGATGAATGTCCCATAACCTGAACATATTGTCTCCTTTCGTTATATGTTTGAAAAATGGCTGGTCCATTTTTTGTCCTGTTAGCATAAAAATCAGGATCCTGATTGATACTCTTTTAGATGTCTGTGACATCTCACTTCTGTAATAATAATAAGCTTAATGTATTGATTCAGCATTTCCTTTAAAGTTTTCCCAGCATTATTTGTATCATAATGATAGTTCTTTCCAGTAGAGAGTGCATCACACTAATGTTTTGTTATAAAATGTGAAGACTTTGTCAGCACAGAAGCAATATTGTGTGACTAAAGCAGAGTTAGAAGGTTGTTACATGTTAAACACACTATCAATATCAGTACATTTCTATGAAGATAACTAACAAGTATACCATGAATTGGACACATGTATTTGTCAATAGCGCGTCCATTTTGTAATCGCCTATATCATTAATAGAGGCCTTCTAACATTTGCTTTGTACTAAATTATCGCATGTTTTTTTTCTTTCAAATCATAATAAGTTGTTCAGTTTGTTTTATGAAGAGATAAATGGAGTCTTTATGCCCCCCTTTACATTTACCCTATTACAGTATAATATGGATAGCTACAGTGAGCTGCAACAGAAGAGTGAATGATGATGTTTGCAAGATCACCTTGTCATTTTTATATAAAACAGAGATCTTCATCTTCAAGAGACAAAATCCTACCTCAAAATCCGAATCGTGGTAAATTTAGTCCTGTGGTAGACTGGCTTTCTAGAAATACGGTGGACATTTCAAGCGGTACTTTATCCCAAATCACTGACAGAATGGGTTGATGAAATATTTATTTCTTCTATATTAATATTTTCTTCTGTAGTTAATTTATTGCATATATGTACACAATTGTTTATATTTCCTTGGCTGCCTGTTACTTGCTTATTTCATCAATGTTTCCTTTGAACTGTTTGCACACTTCCAGAAGGAATGAAGCTAGCTTGAAGTCAACATTAGTACGTGTAGAGCTGCTGGTGGTTGTTTATCCTCCATTTACAGAGCAAAACACACTCACACACTTACACACCCGCACATACTTATACTATTAATAATAATGCTCTCAGCCGTTTCTTTTCTTACCAAGGTTTTGCAGTGCACTCTCATTAAAGGGCTGGTTAGTTAATTGTCTTAAAAAGGAAACAAACAATACAGTCCGTTCTCTTTCATGAGAACCATTTTGCAGGTAATTTCAGTTTTTTTGCCACATGTTTTTGAAACAAAAATATCTTATGATATACTTTAGATGTATTTGGTTTAGAGAGATCAGAATATTAGACCTAATGTTATTTACATTATATTTGCGCCTTATCTTTCCTCCGACACCAATGCCCAGTTTAGACTCTGCCACTGAATCATTCTTATATTCTATATATTCCATCTGTGATCATAACTTGACCAGTACTGTTTAGAGTTGTTAACATTCTACAGTATTCTTTATGGATTACACACTTGTGTGTTGTGTTAACATGAGGCAACCCAAACTAGATGACTGCAGTAATTATGATTGAGAGGCGATCACTCTCCTTGCACACACAGGACCAGATGCCGACTTTATGTACTGAACTTGGGAATGTATGGGCAAACCATGTTGAATTGCAGGGGAATACTTTGCATGCAGAGAGAATACTTTGCTTTTGCTTACTGCACACTGATACTGACCAGTGTTACTGTTAGTATTAGACTTGGGCTGGAAACATAATCTTCCAACTCTAATACTGTTTGCAACTAATGGAATTTAACTCCCGTGCTATCAATATGGTTTTGCCTACTCACTCGTATATGCAATAGTACGTAAGTCTGGATCCAGTCCACATACATGTCCACATACATCTTCAACTTTGTTTTCCACACTTCCCTTATTAAAAAAAAGGGTTAGGAGGACTTCTGCATAGTACATAAGGGATGAACCCATCCTTGCTGTACTATTTTTATACATCTCCCCTCTGACTATGCATACATCAATCCATCTACAGATTAAGCCCATGTAAGAAACTCTGGATCCTGAGGAGTTTAGGGCCTATATTTACTAAACTGCGGGGAAACAAAAACAGGAGATGTTTCCCATAGAATCAATTAAGGTCTTGTTTTCTTATTTCATACTAGAGAGTTGGAGACCTTTAGAGGTTAAAGTATTAAAATATATTTTTTTACACTTCTTTCAGGTACATATTTGAGGTTTCTGCAGATAAAGGAATCATGGCCCCAAAATACCATTCCATAAGTCTGATTACGCCTATTGTGTTGATTTTATTGATCAAGGTCACATTCATTCACTTTCCTGGGACTCTGTAATGTGCTTCCAGAGAAAGTAGCTGCAGATTGGACAGGGCACAAGTGTCATTTGAAGAAAAAGAATGGCAGCACACTACTTCATGTTCATAATTCATAGTTCAAAAGATATTGTTTAGGAGCCAGTAGGAATATATTACTGTAGTTTCAATTTATTTACTACGTATTTATTTAGTTAGCCAATAGGAAATAACTGCTGTATTTATTTAATGTTTTTTTTATTACCTTTTGGTTTGTTTTGTATTACCACGTTTAATTATGTTAATAAGAAATTGTCAACTCTATTTTATAAATGAGGCACTAATGCTCAATGCTTTTTTTTATTATTATTTTTTAGAAACCTCTCCTAGTACTTCTTTTGTGGTCACAGAAAACCCTTTTAACATTGTATTGTAATAACAGCAGAATTCCCTGTGTATATATTTGTATAAATAAAGGCCGTATGAAGGGCAAAGTATTTTTGTAAATAATGATTTAACTTGCAACATTCATATCGAAGCAGACTCTTGTAAATTATGTAAATTGAATTGTTTTGTTTACTTTTCTTTAATACAATTTACTAGTTAGTTTGTTGTTTTTTTTTTAAGAACTTTAGTTTTTAAATGCTGTGAACATCTTGAACCGTTTCATATGTCTTGAGTTCCTTTAAGTTGTTTTCTTGCTTTGGTTTCTGATCCTTTTTTTTTAATGCATTTCCTTTTGAAATTCATTTGTAAGTATATAACATTCTGACTTTGTAAAAAAAAAATGAAGTTATACTTTATTAATAAAAACAAAAAAAGCTAAAATGGTGTTTTTTCATAAATAAAAAAAATAACCCACACATACTCACTGCTCTTGCCCTTGATTAAGGATGACACGAACACCATTCGGCCATAACATTCTGAGGGAAGAAACATGGGGATATATTTACTAAGCTGTGAGATTGGTTGCTATGGATAACATCCCCGCTTTCCAATAAGATTCAAGCCTCTTTCATTTTACACACTGGAGAATGTGAACTCAAATCTGATTGGCTGCTATGGGCAACATCTTAATTTTTCTTTCTCACTGCAATCTAATCGCTTGGTAAAAATACCCCAGGGTCCTTGAGAAATTAAGAAATGTTATATACATTGGGCCAGATCCAGGTTTTTTTTTTTTCAGAGGTTTGGAAGAGGGGCATAAACTCCCTGCCCACCCCCTCTGTTTTGTGTTGGTTTATGACTCTTATATGCCCTGAACCCTATCTTAAATTTCCTTCTTAAATCTGCTTCTGTATGAAAGCAATCCATACAGAAGATGGAAGTAAGGTAGTTTTCAGAACACTTAAATTGGAGACTAATGGCTTTGGAGGTGTTCCTTTTGCAATCCCCAGAGAGCTGGGCCCTCCACACAGGTCCTGGGATTCTACATTTTCCAGCTTCCTTGTTCCACTGGTGAGCACCTCATAGTCCCCTTGCCCACAATATTCTGAAGCCACTATTGG
The DNA here is from genome assembly GCA_016617825.1 of Platyplectrum ornatum. Taxonomy (NCBI): domain Eukaryota; kingdom Metazoa; phylum Chordata; class Amphibia; order Anura; family Limnodynastidae; genus Platyplectrum; species Platyplectrum ornatum. The sequence goes on from JABWIB010000257.1 coordinate 60,931, forward strand.
AAGGGAAGGGAGACCAAGACCACCCAGAGATGCCTTTCCCGTTTCACCCAGCTTTCTGGAGTGGTGGCCAGTTTTGTAAGGCATTATTCAGAAACTAGCCTAATGCTGGGTACACATCAGTAAGATAATCGTTCCAATCAACAGATAAATGACCCCCACAGCAGAAATCTGTTAGATGAGTGAGGGTCATTTTTATCTGTTGATTGGAAAGATTATCTTTCTGATGTGTACCCAGCTTTAGGCTGACTCAACTTATGAAATGTTACTCTCTACAAAAAACAAACTACCTCTTTAATGAACTATGTGCTCAGAAGCAAACATATTCTGCAGCTATATATCAGAAATTTATAGAAAGTAAAGGATTACATAAGTAAAGGATTACATTCATTAATAGAGACTCATATTCATGTACTCAATGGAGCCTATATTTTCCAACAGCAAAGAAAGAAATGTTCCAGATAGAAACTGGAGCTTCCCTAAATGCATTCAGGGATCACCTATGCTATTTCACAGCTTCTGGTCATGCTGTAAAATCACTAGATTTTGGGACAAAGTGATAACCTTTCTGAATAAACTTAAACTTTGTCCTACCAATAACCTCTGATTTGAAAAAAAATAAATAAATATATATATATATATACATACATATACACACTAAACTGCAAGAATGGAAAAGTGAAGATGTTGCCCATATCAACTAATTAGATTCTAACTGACATTCTCTAGAATGTAATAGAAAAATTAAAGCTAGAATCTGATTGGTTGCTATGGGCAAAGTATTTGAGTTTACCACATAGATTCTCGACCATTACTGGGCCTCCAACTAGAATCACATAAAATAACTTCTGTTGTTCTTACTTTAGATTGGGAGTTTTTCATTCGTTTTCTTTCCCTACTATTCCAGATCATACCATATTGGTGATTATAGCTGTTTTATGGTGTAATATTATTTTTCACAGTTGGCTTTGTTACGCTTTGTAATTACACTGTTATTATTGTTTGTCCTGTATGTATGGATCTTATCTGGCTTGTTTTTGATTCTCTTCTGATATATGTCTAAACTTTCTCTGGTTGAATAGTTGAGACTTACCATCTTTTTAAGGGAAGATCTATATGTGATTTATTATTGTAATTCTGTAAAATCCCAATAAAATGTTTTAAAAAAAAAACGCTAGACATTCCTAACGGAACAAAACTTTTGGAAAAGGCAACCAATCAGACTTCCTTTTAACCCAACAAAGAGCATTCTAAACCATCCATGGGTTATAAACATGCACTGTGCCATTAATATCATCCACAGGCAATTAATTCCTCCTTATATGACTTTTAAAAGGTTCTGTATAGTCTGCCAAGTACCAGTTCCTCATCTAGTCCTTCAACATTATGGATACAATTCTTAACAACCTGTAGACTTCCTCACCTGGACACTCCCAGCAGGGGATACATTAAATGTGGATATCACTATTGAGCAACAACTGACAGTATTTGTCTTATTATAAAATTTTCCCTGAGGTGGTTCTCAAAGATTATTTTTTGCCTAGGCTCAGGGCTCGAAGTGGGACGGTATATGCCGGTATGGTATACCGGCACTTCTCCAGTGAAGCCACGCCCCCTTTCCTAAGCTCCGCCCCCTCCGCACTGGAGGGGGATGTTAGTTAGAAAAAACCTGCGGGTCCTGGGGGCGGGGCTTATGTAAGGGGCGGGGCTTAGCGCCATACCAGCACTATAGAATCCCCACTTCGAGCCCTGCCTAGGCTACCAAGAAATCTTCACCCAGATGCTATGTGTTCTATCGCCACTGTCACGTTCACCCTGGACACCTAGGACTATTTGAATAGGAGATACCTGTCCACCATGTTTCCAATTTGTAATCACCCCTGTCTTCTGTTGGGTAATGGCCTGGCATGAGGAGATTTCTGAGCAAGGTCGGCATAGTCCGTTTACATGTGGTGGATGACTTTGACCTGCAATCCTTCATCGACTTTTGCATATCTAAATATCTACTACACCCATCACTGCTTTTTGCTATTACCTGAACAAAATTTAAACAAACGTTTTTACAAAGACAGACTGGGACCTGTGGATAACAGACATGAGGAAGCAGACTGGGACCAGTGGTTAGCAGTTGTACTGACTGGTTTGACCGCAGGATAGCAAACACAAAGAAGTAGACTGAAACAATGAACTAACCCTGAGTGCTAATAAAGGCTGATTTATGTCCCTGAAGTAGAGTGTTCTTGGGACCAGCAAATCCAGCATAGTAACACTCCATACACAGATGATCCTCCGATGATCCTCAGAACTGCAGAGCGAGTCTAGTTATCCCTCTTAATAATAAATACATATATCGATTTTTTATGTTATCCAGAGAGCAAGCCTTTGTTCTTTATGTTCTTTTCATGCTATGACACCCTGAACATTATACTGGAATTAAAACACTCTTAATGATAATAACAATTATCAGTGCCACCATCTGTGAGAACAAAGCTGATTTTCTTTCAGTATGAAAGCAGTGAAATGAAGGCTTTATTTCATTTTGCTCAAAACCGAACTTAGCTTGCATCCATGTAATGTAAGAATAGGGAATGAAAGGAAATGTCTGATTCCTGTGCATTTTGCACAACATCACTTGTGTCATTTTTCTATTCTCCTCCAAAACACAATGCCTAATTTTCCTATTGTAACCTTGCTATACATAATGTACCTCTACAATGAATCTGCTTTGTGCTAGTTATTTATTTCATTACAATTACTTGTTTGTATCATACCTACCATACTTGTATTACATTATCATTTAAAAATGCTCCATCTTCTCTTTAATAGAGAAGATGTTTGCTCATTATTTAGAAGTACATACCAGTAATAATTTGTTTGCAGGTATAGTATTAAATATAAAAAATGTATTTAACAGACAATATAGGCAGTCTTCTCAGGTTCTTGCAAAGAAAACAACTTTTTCATTAACCGATAATGAATGTGCTGTTTTGATAAAGTTGTTATTAATGTTTCAATATAAATGTAATCGTATTATGGAATTTGTTAGAGAATGGCCTAAGAACTTCCTGTTCTATAGATTTAACCATAATATATCAAGCAATATATTCAGTATATGTATTGATAAAAAAAACAAAACAAAAAAACCCCACCAAACAGATTGCATTTGAAAATGACTATGCCATTAAGCATAGCATGTTGCAAATGGACTTTAATGTATACCAAAAAGTAATTTGCTGCATTTCATTCTTCCATGATCAGATAATACCGTTTGGAAATAGGCATTGCAGCAAGATCTTTACAATGGTCTGACTGACACAAATATTTCTTTTACTTTCAAATGAGTTGATGGTACCATTGTAACTAGCCTTGAATTAATATTGGCTGATCCAAAAGTGAATGCAAATCAGAATGTATTGTGTGCTTAGCATATGTGGCCTGTAAATGATCCAAAGATCATGCTTCTGGATATCTATGCAAGTAGTACAGCACATAGGCACAATGCAGGCATGTTCTGTGTAGTTGTGTGACTACGTATGCTTGGACACTGTAATGTGGACTGTAAATGGAGGTTCTGATTATGTGTGTGGGTTTCGAGAAGGTGGTGAGATGGAGAACAGAACAGGGCTATTGGTAGAACTGGTTCCGGACTTTATGTGGTTGAATTGAAAATTTTCAATTTTATGAACTGTGTATGCCCACAGTGAAAAGGCAGCCTCAATGGCAAATGTGCTTCGTTTTGTTTGTGCTTTTATGTGTATTTTGTAATATTCCAGTTCCAGTTATGCAGAGCAATACATTTCTGGGATGGCAAGTCAAGACATTCTGGGATGAGTGCCTTGGCACCAAAATTTTACTGTATCTAAAGCTAGTTTATACTACACGCATGTGGAATGCTGAAACACATAAGGTAAGAAGTACAATTGCATTTATTACAAACCATATAGGGTTAGGAGTCCAGTCTTGCTTGCTGTTTGGGTATATAGGTCAGAGCACAGGTCTGTCTGCCTCGCCTCATCCATGGTGCTGCAGAAGTGACATATCCAGGTAGATAACAACCATGATACTGTAGTTATAATATTTTGGTTACGAATGAATACATGCCATGGTTTTGACCTTCAAAGATAATGCATTGGAATAGCAAATAAGGATGACTTTAAATAACTTGAATTCCAGCGTTTTTAGGTCAGCTCTCCTTTTATAAATGGGAATACATTCATCCCCAAAGTAATTGTGTTCTGGGACAGAACATTGTTTTTGACTGAACAGAAGATACCTTCAGACAAGCAATTTCCGTAGGATATAAACCAGTCCCTCTCTGCCAAATGGACACACAGCTGTACTTGTTTATTCTTTAAGGTCTTCACTAGGCTGGAAGATTATCACGTAAAACAACTGGATTTAAATCTTAAACAAAGAGAACTAGTTTAGTCTTCTACAGTAAGCATATTTTTACTATGTCTCTTATCATCTGATATTCTGTGCAACATATAAAAGATTCTGTAAAGTTCTTGGCAGCCAATAACAGTTGTCTATTAGAGTTTGTTATGATGCTCTGATGTAAATGTTCCTCTTGTTTCTCATTGTGCATCTTGTGTAATTGCGTTCATCATTTTTCACATTAAACTTAAGAAGATCACAAATCACGGTTTCCGTCTATGTTCATTAAATCTTTTTACATGTCATTTTATTTTATTGTTACATATAGTTATTCTTTCAGTTTACTGCACTAAACATTCAAAGACCTGGACATCCTGACTAGTAAGTTTTGTACAACTGTGTTTTGCAATGAGGCATTTTTAACTTTCTACTGAATCAGCTCTTACAAAAGTGATCAATTACCTATGTATAGCCAAATGTAAGGCTAAGACTTTTTAGACTTTTCACATTTCAATGTGGTCTGACAATTCATTACAATAGGTTAGAAACTTGCGCCGAGGGCCCCTGTGATTCTGTAAGACTTATTAGACTGTAGGCTTGAAATAGTACCAATTGTCAGTGGTTTGCAGACTTGTAAAAGGACAATTTTATAAAAGGCAACCACTTTTTAAAAGGCAAACATCTGCTAAATTGATTTGAGCAACCCCTATTCTGTGTAATGTTGTTTGTTAGGTGTATACTAGGGTATTTAGCTCCAATGGGGCAGGGGCCGGTGATTGATTGAATGTAAAGCTCTACGTAACATGATATATGATGGCGCTATATACCTGTTTATGATTTCCAGCATTGGGGCTCTTTATTTAGGGTTAGGTCCACCTTAGCAGGAAAGCCTTGAAAGTGACAGGTGACTTATCATAAATATGTATATGATTTTATATTACAGATTGCACAACATTTTAGCTACTGATTAAAAGCAGTGGCCCATTGCTTTTTTTGTATGGTTAAGACTGTACAGCAGGGGTTAATAATTTTATGGAATATTGGGATCCATGTGTGATACCCCAGCATTGTGTTGGTGAATGTTAAATGGTTTCCAGTCTAAGGCTGGGTCATGGAAAGGTTGCTGGGCAAATTATGGCTAAACTACCTGTTAATTGTTGATTGGTGAACATGTAAATGTCAGCCTGCTAATTAGTTAATGACATTGACAGGAAGGTGATTTATAGGGCTGTCGGGGGAAACCGTTAGATCATTGGGTACCAAATTGTTAAAGAGATGGCGGACTGTGTAAGCGAGACCAGGGAGAAGTGGCAGGAGGAGGGCATGGAGAAACATCATATTCCGAGGGCAGTGATGGTAGAGAGACTGTGGTTTGAGTCATGGACAGTGCATATGGAGAAGGTGCCGCCCCTTCAGGCCGCCAGAGAGGCCAGTGAGAGAAGGAAGGTGCCTCGGATAGAGATAGCTCCACCTCCTGGGTTGCTGATGGGGGGAACCCTTGGGTTTGATAGACCAATCACCCCCAAAACGGACAAGAGACCGAACAAAACACTGGAAAGCATGTGGATGTGCTGCCTGCCATAAGGCAAAATGGTGCCAGAGGTTCTTTGAGTGGCAGCAGAGGAAAGTCGGGAAGACTGGGAGAGTGACGCTTACTACCCGCTGGTCCCAATCACCTTACACATTAGCCAACCGCAGGTCCTTAGTATTGAAGGAAGTGTGTCTCCTGAAGGAATCAAATCGCTGAGTGGTTCCAAGGACCATTGACAGCAGAGGGATTCCCTGGCTGTGTATCCTGTGTCCAAGCATGAGAGGACCGCAGAAACACGTTGTGTTCTAGATCTCTCCCTGATGACGCCGTCCGAGAATCCCATGTTCCATCCTACTACTCACCGGAAAGAACCTTGTGTGGATCTGAGCTCCAGGGTAGTAGATATTTTATCAACCAGCGCTGGCACTTCAGTGGGGACAATTCTCTTACCCACTAAGGGCCAAGTCAACACCTAGAAAGAACTGAGAGTGAATAAAAAGTTTTGTATTAATTGTGTTTGATCCCGGAATAACAAACATTTGTATTGTATGTTGTGCACAATGAAAATGTGTAAAGTATTATTTACCATGTATGTGATTGTACATTTGTTCAGCAACCATTCCAAGTATGTGCCAGGGTTAAAAGTCCAAAACTATAATAAATTTGTTTTTAGGATTATCTTCATTGGATGAGGGATTCCCATCTCATACGGCCTGCTATACTCTAGGGTAAATCCAGGTGGGGATGAGATAATAGCCGGGTAACATAATTTGGCCTTCCAAGGGTTGCGATCCAGGTCAATTCACTAGGGGTGTCACACATGATTAGTCTTATACAGTTAAATCACCAAGCGAAGGATTAGGATAAACCCACAAGCTCTATAGTACAGATATCTGTACTATAACTTCTGCCATTCACATGAATAAACATTCAAAAGCCAAGGCCTACCTATATTTTTGTGACTATGTGGCATCTAGATGGGTATGGCTAAGAGAGAATGCTTAATCACAAATTCAACCCCTGTTTGAAGCAAAAAAGCAAAGACTATCTGACAAAAGGATTTCCCATGGAGAGTGGGATAAATAAGCATCAGCGATTAGGGACTTGCAAATGCCCTCAATTTATGCCATTAATGTTTCATTTTTTTAACCCAAATTCTATAAAGCTCCAAATATCTTGTATATTGTGTGTTATGTCACATATTTAGAGGTTGTCGAACAAAAGGTTAAAGTACACTTTAAGTAATATTTTTTAACCTTTCAGTTTCCTACCTTTGAGGATTGGGTTCAGTTTTCATTATTTTTGCTATAGTCTTGGGAAATTATAAAAAAAACACAATGTGAGTCACGCCAGGGATTTCTGTTTTTCTGCTGTGACAATGTTCTCTGTTGAAGTTCTGTTATTATTGACAGTTAATGCTTAGTCTTAATTTTCTCTTGTTTGGTAGATATTAGTTATTTTTCTGCATTGTGTTACATTCATATTTTATTTTGTATTTTCAGTTTTTGTTTTTCATTGCTTTGATTTGCAATAAGCATACTAAATTGGTACTAAATTGGCTCATGGCATACCATATTATTATGGAAAGCAGAACTATTAGTAATGGTAAGAGTAGTAATAAGTAAGAGCAATGGACTGGTCAATAATAATTGACACAATAGGCACAATATTAAAATATAACTTTTAGTTAAAGGTCCAAATTGTTACAATTCCTGTTCCAGGAAATGATTCATCACTTTGCTACAACTGTAGTCACATAGAGTTATTAAATACTGTAGACAAGCCTCTGCTGCCTCTTACTGTGTCTTAACCTGTTCACACGAACCTAATAGCATACACATGTAGAATAGCAGTTTGGTTCTGGTATGACTTGGGCAATATTCCTCTACAGTAAATTATTGGCCCATGCAGCCTGGGAATGACTTCTTGACTCAGGACTTTCTCCGAACAATCAGTCCATTATCTCTAATTACACAGATACTGAAATATGGGGGACACTTAGTTGTGACTTGGGGATGCTCAGCTGTTTAGGGAACAATGAAACTAGAAAAACCAATGCATTCTCGAGTAAAACATACTGCCAAGTGTCAGAAGAAAGCTCAATAATATATCATACACGATAAGAACTCAAAACTTACAGCTATATTCTAAAGTGACCTTTTATGAGCATCCATCTGAACCCTATAGAACATCTATGGAAAGACGTGTACTCTGGAGAAACAGGTAACAGCACCTGTAGACAGGGGCAGAAGTCTCATTATTACAGTGACAGCAACTAGATTGTCCGACAAAATATTAATATAATGCTATTTTCATTTTTTTCATTATTTTTTATAGCCTGTTTATATATCCTGATAAAAACTCAAATATTCTTTAAAATAAACTCAAAATGATGTGTTTCAGAAACAATGATGTGTTATTTTTTTAACCCCTTTAAGACGCAGCCCTATTTCTTTTTTTTTTTTTTACTTTTATTTACAAATTATACACTGCACATACACCATTACATATAATGCACATCAGATATACAATGGTAATACAAAAATGTGAATTATGTTACAGAAAAAATAAAATAAACAGCAAGCCTCCGTGGTGACCCCATACATACAGTCCCAGACAAAAAAGTAACAATTGAGAGAATAATAAGTCCCTAAAGCAGGCAGGTAAATATATAGCAATACCACTGTAAGAATGCAGGAGTGTTAATAACGGAACACATTAGAACCCCACAATTGGTGGATCATCAGCATCAAGCCTCAAAAGATACCAACTTGAACACGAAAATGTATTATGCAATTGGAGCTTCACGTTAGTAGGCTGTGTGTCTATATACATTTCCCATGTGTCAAAAAATGTACCCGTTAACCGCTCCTTATCCATGGAGGCCTCCACCCATTCCATCTTAAAAAGGTAAAACAATTTCTCGTGAAACAAGGACATAGATGGAGGCTGAGGGTGTAACCACAGCTGTAAAATAGGTTTTTTGCGCAGCAGAGCTGAGAGCCATCAGCAGTCGCCTCCNGCCTCGCCATACCTGCTGGCCGACCATAAACATACCCAAAATAGCCCATTCTGGCGTAAGAGGTAGAGTATTAATGAGGTGACTTTCCACATATCTGCGGATGCGTAGCCAGAGCAACTTAATAACAGGACAGACCCATAAGCAGTGCCACAAATCCACATTCGGAGAGTTGCACCGCAAAGTTAGCCGAAGACAGTTGACCCTTTCGAAAACGTTTAAGTAGAGACAAATAAGTATGATGATACAGATTATAATATAATTCAACATATGAGCTGGCGGGAAACATTTTACATGAGGCAGTTAGAGATTTAGGTAGTACCAGGACAGTTAAATTAGGAAATGAGGAGCACCATTGAGAAATACCCGTGCCCAGCAATGCAAGATCCAACGGTTTCCGAAGTAGAGAGTAATGGGACGATATGGCTTGACTCCGCAAAGGAGGTTGCAGGAGACATTTATCAAAGGGGTTGTTCCAGTCTTGACTGCTAAACGAGGAAATGACATGTTCAATATAATGCCTGGCCTGTAAATAGGCAAGCGGATAGGCTCTAATAGATTCATACTTAGTACAGGCCGCCGCAAAGCTAAGCACTCTACGTTCTTCAGTATTTAACAATGCCCCAATCGTGGAGACTCCCCCAACCCTCCAGATCGTGGAAGGATGCGATGCCATGCCCCCCTGAAATGCAGGGTTATTCAGAAAGGGAAGATGTATGGATGAGTGTTGTTGGAGGTGTAGTCTGTGTCGAAGAATGTGCCATACCTTACGGGTATTCCACAACAAAGGATTATCCCGAATGTCTTGGCCTATGTCTCTATCATGGCTATGAAGAAAGGACAACAAATTAAGACTAGTAAGAAATGATTGTTCCAAGGAAGCGTTGGCATAAAATGTCAAGCCGTGGAACCAATCTCTTAGATACCGCATGTGGGAGGCCTGAACATACATCTCTATATCAGGAAAATTAAATCTGCTGTTATTACGAGTTTGCTGCAATTTATGCAGACTAATACGTGCTCGTTTGTTGTTCCATATAAAGCGGCGATACAAAAAGTAAATATAATTGATGTCAGTCTTGCGAAAAAGTAGATTGAGATGAGGTAGATTGGATAAAGTGATTGGATGAGGTAGAGAAGGCACGGGAACTATATCATTTTAATTAAATTGATGCGNCCTGTAAAAGACACCGGAAGTCGGTCCCACCTCTTTAATTCCCTCTCCACCTCCCCAATAGCAGGTTTGATATTGGCATCATAAAGAGCATGAGGATTTTTGGTAATTTGGACCCCCAAATATTTAAATTTAGTAGCAGCCCAACGGACAGGGATCCCCCGGCTCCAAGCAGGAGTTTGTATGCCCGGGACTAGACTAAGAGCAGTAGACTTCCCCACATTTACAGAGAAACCAGAAATCAATGCAAAGTCCTCAAGTCTATGCAAGATTGGGAGCAGCGATTGTTCTGGGTTGACCACGTTTAACTGCAATCTGCAAATGCCGTTATCTTAATCTCCTAATGTCCCACTGTAATATCTCTAAACATTGACCAAGATTGTAACACCCTCAATAGAGGATCTATAGCGATATTAAAAAAAAAGGGGTGACAGGGGGCATCCCTGGCGTGTACCTCTGTGCATAACCACCGGCTCACTACAACAACCATTGACCAAAAGGGTAGTTTTAGGATTAGAATAAAAGGTAAGTATGAAATCCGAAAAGCTTCTACCAAACGCTCTTATCTCCAAGATCTTAAAGAGATGCTGCCATAAGACCGAATCAAAGGCCTTATTGGTATCTAAGCTTAGTAAACTGCTACAGGAATCAGGATGGTTTCTAGAAGCCACGGTAGCTGCTATCGCCGTTCTAATGCCAGAGACTGATTGTCTGCCTCTGACAAACCCCAACTGATGCGAGGTACGTAACGAGGGGAGTATAGTTTGCAGACGAGAAGCCATGATTTTAGCCAATATTTTAAAATCAGTATTTAATAACGAAATAGGGCCATAAGAATCCACCAGTTGAGGGTGGTTTGGGCAATAGTATGGTAAAGGCTTCATTAAAGGAAGGGTCACATACATCACTGCGATGAATAGCTCTAAATAAATCGACTAGAATGGGACCAAAAGCAAAAATTTATATATATCACTTAACTCAAAGCTCTTCACAACAATTTTTTGATACAATGTTATAGTTCAGTCCCGAATGTATTTACCAATGTCTTACAACTTGAGGTAAGTTCACAGTTCTTCCTTCGATGTTTTATTTGAAACTTATTTTTTCTTTTTTCTTCTTTGGGTTCTTCTTTCCTTTACCTCAAAAGAGAAGAGAGATATAGTGCAGTTCATTTTACACCGACGCCCCCTTAAGATTCTTATGTACTTACATGAGTTGCCACTTGTATCACTGCATTCAATCTTAATCAACATGTCTCACTGCTCAATCCAATGTCCACGTGGGTTCAAAGTTTTGAAGTTTTGTCTGATAGCCTCTTTTTCCTCCCCGCAGACTCGTGGTTACTCCGTCCTCCGACGTGTGTCCAGGAGCCTTGTTGGCAGATATGAACCTACTCGTCCCATCTAGTCTGCCCATTTCCAATCACCTCCACACAAATGAGGCATTAAGCTGGGAATTGAGCTCATGAGTCCAATTCCCAGTTTAATGCCTCATTTGTGTGGAGGTGATTGGAAATGGGAAGACTAGAAGTACCGCACTTGCCCTCTACAATCTCAGTAATGCGCAGTTTAGCAGGATAGAGCAAGGCAAAACTTTTACGCTGATTATAGGGAGCGCGACATATAGCAGAAAATTCTTTGCGCTTGCGTGAAACAGCCACTGAGTAATCCTGAAATAATAAAATCTTATTCCCCTCCACTCTCAATTCTTGTGCCCCCACCGGAATGCAAACAAATAAGCCTCCTTGACCCTAAAATCAAGGAATTTTGCAATTACCGGGCGAGGTCGAGACCCATCTCCCTGAGGTTCCTGACCAATTCGATGAGCCCTCTCAATTTGAGGTGAGGTGCCCTCCAACCGTAGCCCCAACCCCTCAGTCTAGGGTAAATCCAGGTGGGGATGAGATAATAGCCGGGTAACATAATTTGGCCATAATTTTGGTCATCATTTTCTAAAAGTCATCCACTTTGTCCGTTTGTTGGCAGACCAGACGAACCTGCTCAGACAAAGTGGCCTGCATAGAGGAAACCTGGTCCACAATATCGCTGGTTCGTTGTTCCACAGCAGCCACTCTATTAGTATTAGAATCAATCTTAGTCACTGCTGCATCAAATATTGTTTGCATCACCTCTAGTTTTTTTTTATCAATAAGAGGCATCAAATGTTTTGAGAGTTCCTGTGCCAAAATAGTCAAATTATCAGGCGACAAGGAAACCACATCCTGCAGGAGAGGCGGATGAGCCATTCTCATTGTCAGATACAGGCGAGTTGGGTGGTTTGGAGCCGGACGGTTTAACCCTAGAGGCTCTCCCCCCTGCTGAGGTTGGTAAGGGCTTAGGTGGCATATTTTTATCAAGAAATCTGTCCATCCCCCAAAGGGGCAAACAGCTGTATACAGAGAGGGAAGGGCACCAGGGAGGTACGACTGTAGTAAGAGTATACACTAGCGTATAGATAAAATATAGATTAAATTAGTGTACTGTTCAGGCTCAAAAGCAAGTAGTGTACAAGTAGCAAAGAGTGAGCACAGAGTAATAACAGCAAATATTAGATACCTAGATAAACAGAATATACTGTAAACATTTGCAAAATAGACATACAACAAGACAATAGTGAGACTGAGCGGTCAGCAGCAAAATCAAACCTGCAACCATAAATAAGCGGATGTACAGAGACACGTAACACACTATGGAGATGCAATAGGAGCCTGATACATAGCCCTAATTAGAGAATTACATAGTCACTAAAATAACTAAACAAACTAATAACAGTATGCAGCGATCAGCAGATACATGAGTTCTGGGGAAGCAGGAAAATCAAGCCAAAAGGACAAAACCACCGCAGGCCAGCTCCGGCGTCGTCTCAGGCGATTTACAGCTTCCAGGAACCGGAACCATACAAGATGAAATGGAAGACACTCAGGGCGATGATCCGGTGAAGACGCCTCTCCAAGACCAATACAGCCAAGAGGGGTATGAACGATGAACGATGAAAGATGAAAGAATCCTGGCTCAGAGAACCACAGGTGACAACGGGCCACTGCAGAGGGCCTAATTAAGAGCAGACTTCTAATGGCTACTCCAGCGATAGCAGTCCCGAGGGAATTCCACCTCTTCCAGGAAGGGAACGATACAGAGCAAAGTGAAGGTGCAATAATCGAGGTGTCCTTCGGAGAACGTAGTTATGTGCTGCAGGGGAGCCTAAACAAGCGAAGTCCACCACACAACCGAGCAGCAGGTCCTGCTGCAAGTTGCAGCCAGGTGCACGCCACACTCCTGCTCCCCCAATCGTGCCACTGCCGCCGCGGCCAAACCACGGACTGGACTCCAAATCTCTCTCAGACCCGGCCAGCCACGNCCAGACCTCAGGCACCACCGTCAGAGCCGAGATCAGCGCCAGGGAAAAGCCCCGGTCAGGCGAGAAGAGCAGCGTGCGACGTAGCCTCAATAAGATGCGACCATGCTGGATGCGCCACCCACTGGAAGTCCGCAGCCCTATTTTTAAAATCTGACATGTGTCACTTTAATATGGTAATAACTTTTTAATGCTTTTACTTTTTCAACTGATTGTGAGATTGTTTTTCGTGACACATTGTACTTTAAGTTGGTGGTACATTATGGTTGATACAGTCTGTATTTATTTGTGAAAAATGCGCAAATTGCGTGAAAAAGGCAAAAAATTAGCCATTCTTAAAATGTTACATTTTCTGCTTGTAAGACAGATAGTCATACCACATAAATAAATAATAATTTCAATATGTCCACTTTATGTTGGTATCATTTGTTAAACCTCCTTTTACTTTTTTATGGCGGTAGGCGACTCATAAACTTAGTAGCAATTTTTCCCATTTTCAAGAAAATGTTTCAAAAATTTAGGGACCAGGTCACGTTCGATGTGGCTTTGAGCGGTCTGCATGATAGACACCCCCATAAATTACCCCATTTAGAAAACTGCACCCCTCAAGCTATCCAAAACTGCATTTTGGAAGTTTGTTAACCCTTCAGGTGTCTAACGGGAATTAATGCAAAGTGAGGGTAAAATTTTAAAATTTCCCTTTTTTAGAAAAATTGACATGTTAATCTATTTTATTCTGGGCAGATGTTACCCATGGGACAAAACTTACAATGTACTCCCTTGATTCTAAAGATTTAAGAAATATCCCATATATGGTTGTAAAACGCTATATGGGTACACAGTAGCGCTCAGAAGGGAGAGAGCATAATTTGGCTTTTTTAGCGCAGATTTTGCCCTCCCACACACACACACACACACATCACCACCTTCATACCAGCAACTTTTCCCCCACCACC
>JABWIB010000257.1:75565-97192 GCA_016617825.1 Platyplectrum ornatum
CAATCGATCACCAATCACTCACAGAAGCCTTCTCCTTCCACAAGAGTGACCTGCTGAAAGATTAAAGCAGAGACGCCGATGTCTTTCAGACAGCGCGGGTCCACTCGACTTCTACAACAAAATAGGAGTAACGTACGTAGTCACATGATGTGATGATGTCACCTGGTCCTTTCCGTGAAGGGGAACTAGCCTCTACCCTGCTGTTATCACTAAGATGCCACATGGCAGGCTGACTGTTTATAGTAATGACATAGATATACGTCCTGGGGTGGGAAGGGATTAATGAAAACTTATTAACACATTTGTTCAGATGTATATATGGATTTAAGATCTCTGAAATCTGTGGCATAACTATAGTGGATACAGGTGGGATTCAGCTGGTTCTAACCGGTTCTATAGAACCGATACCTAATGCAGGCTATCGGTGCGGTTTAATGAAAACCAAGCCCACATCACATTTTCAGTCTGAGTCCACAACCCCCCAATTGACAGGCAATTTGGTAACTCATATTATAAAAAAATAACAAATTGTTTATCTATTTATTACTATATATTATATAAAATCCTTCAACTCAGCAGTGGAAATGTGTCTGGGGTTAAAATTGCGGCTGTGTTTTATTTCTATTGCAAATATTGCAAATGCGAGTAGCCAAGACTTCCTAGAGCCACAAAAGGTTTATATATACCGGTAGGGGCTGCAACTCAACGCTGTCTACTAAAGGATGAGCTATGTGTATGACCCCTCTATGTAATTCAATGCTTTTCTCTATATGTGATGGGGGGATATGGACGTTTGTTGGCATCTCCTGTTGGTAGTATTTCATACCGTAGTTCTGATTGGTTTATATGTTACCTATAATGCTGTGTGTTTATATTGTGATATTCTGCCATTACCCTCCATTTGTCACCCTGTACTTTATCTACATTTGTGCTACAATGTGTATACCTGCATTGCTGACTATTTCAATAATTAAAACATTTCAAACAATATCAATTGAATTAAATAAATATGTTTGATAAATAAGTAAATAAGTACTTGATAAATATTTTTATACCTTATTATGTGCATATGTGCTTTACATAGTCAGGATTGTTTGTACTATAGCACTTAGGGGGCGATTCAATCTTCTTTGTGCGAACATTTTCTCCCTTACACAAACAGCGCAAGGGAGAAAACTCGCGCCTTTTTAGCTCCTTTACATTCCTTACCGCAAGAGACAGGAAAAAGCGCACAACCAGTTTTTTCCTGTGTTCGTGTCGGCATTGAATCGGCCCCTTAATGTGCATATGTGTTTCCACTTCTGTGTCTTTTTTCTTTCCCTCCTCCCTATAGTCCACTCCAGTGAATATAGAAATGTGATTTTTAAATAGAAAAACATGGACATAAAAAGACTGGCACACATCAACACTTGCTTTTACTACAAACAAGGGCCTAAATACTGAGACTGGCACATAAAACAAGGCCCCTGTGCCAAAATACCAGTCAATTGCCAACTGATTTTTTGGACACACACCAGGATTTGTTTAGGTGACTGTTATGCCGATCAAGCAATCCAGCAGTTTCATTAGACGTCTTACTAGCACCTATGGTCCAATGATGTTAAATAGTGTAAAACTGCATTTGTCAGAAGGAAAGATGATAACGTCAGATGAAGATCACAGATCTGAATGTAGTGTTTGTGTGTATTCGTGGCTTGGCATGCTGAGGACTTGTGTGTAACCAGCAAGGGACATTGATCATCACAGTAAGCACTATGGTAATAGGGTTGTCTCTTTTACGAATTATCGGTCTCATATCCATTCCTTACATCTATCTCCCGCTTTGAATTTCTGTTACAATATATGCCTTTCAGGTTTCTCAGATGTGCACTTGCAGATAACCTATCCAGCCCACCTAAACTCATTTACCGCTAGGTATATATAAATATAGGGGGTATATTTAGGGGCTTCAGGGTATATTATAGTATATTATACATTTAGGGCAGGGTATAGCAGTATAAGTGCAAGTATCTCATACCCATGATGTGTGGGTCCAGTCTATGTACAGCAACCTGAATTCCAAACAGAATGCAGCTGTCTGAACCTGTGTTCTGTAAGAAAGTTCGGTATGTACCTGATCATCAGCCCTGCAATGGTTAAAAGGCATACCTTTTATATTATATAGTTACAAACCCACATATCATGAGAATGTGACGATAAAATGCATTCAGTACCCCATACATCCATGTATTTAATATAAAAAAGCATACATTTTTGCAATGCGTTCATCTGCCTGTTATCTGAACCAGATACTTTGTTAAATTAGTATTTTCTTGTCTTCGGTGTATTTTCAGGGCCATAATTCAATATTTTCAACAGTTTGCTTAATGTAGCATTTGTTGTGTTAACAGTTGATTTGTTCTAGCAAATTATGTTTTGTAGCCGCATAATACATCTTGTATTCCAACATTTTTACTATCAGCATAACACATAATGCTATGTGGATTATGGAACCTATAATATGATAAATTATCCTAATTAACTAATTCTGTATCATTTACGTCAAGTATGCTATGCACCATTATCCTCTTGATTTACCTTGCATGAGCTGATGTTCTTTATTTGTGTAGCTTCATTCATTACGTGATCAAGTTTACTACTGGCAAATGTTTGCTATTACTTTGTGTGTAACAAGTCAGTCATTCAGGACATGAGTGACAATTGGTCATTCTGCTTTATTTTCTTTTCCTAACAGCCTGATGCACAATACTTAGGTTTGCTACAATATTTAATTTCTTAATATTTTTAGACATTAAAACCATCTGTAAGTCCTGCTCCCGCTACCCATGGAGAGCTTTTCTCAGCAATATAGAATGGGACCCATCAAAGGATATCCTCCTACTGCCACAATGGCTCTTATGTATACCATATATACTCAAGTATAAGTCTGGATCAGGTCCCATGGGTTTTGGTTCAGGAAAGTAACAAGAAAAATGATACCAGTTTACAAATATCCTGTATTTGGTTAATTTGCATAAATCATAATCAATCATAATAATTCAGTCATTTGTAAAAAAGAGAAGACCATACAATACATTCAATTCTAATAAGATTTTTTTTATTTTAATAACTTTAATTACATCATAAAGGAATACTGATCACTACTGTTTGTTGGGTAAACATATAAAATATTCTGACCATGGTCATAAAATCATGTGTGGATTCTACTGCCTATCTTGTATATAAGCTGTACACATTCTGTGTTCTTAATCTCCCATGATCACTTGCAGTAACATTAGTGTGCAGTCCGGTCACTTATTACACAATGTGTGACTTTATCTAAGGCACTTGTTAGTAAGCATTTTAATGGCAGAAAGGGTGTACTGTATTTCCCCCCCCAAAAAAATAGTAAAACTCAAAAATCCATTAAATAAAAGGCAATATTATGTACATTTTACTTAATTAAATTAGGAAAACTAAAACAGTGCAATTCAGAAGAGCCATTCAGGGCATCTGTCATTTCCAGTGCCCCCGATAATTAATAGTAAACTGTTACCAGTCTCAGTCTTAACTACAGTAGTTATTTTAGTCTAAGTATAATTCTTCAACACATGCTACTAGTGTCAAATTTTCACAAGGTTACTAATCAATTGCTGACTTTTCCATGTGCTCGCATAATGTTTATAGATAAGGATATATGCCGTGGTGAAAAGTCCTGCGTAGAAGCATTCAGAGCTGTGTGTGTGCGCAGTGCCCAGGATGTATCTACCTTCCTGAAGAACTCAGTCTCTCTCACTATTTCTCTCCTCCCATAATGCAGTAAGGACAGAGTTTAAATTCAGGTTTCTCTATCTCATCTTGTGCCGTATTGTCCTGTACCACAAGTCCGTTAGCCGCCCATTAAATCCTTCTCACATGCTATAATTGCCAATTACCCTTCTGCCCTCAAGAACTGCTGTCTCTACCTAGTATGAAAGAAAAACATGCATGTGAGAGAGGGTAAATGTTATCATAAACCAAATCATAAAAAAGCACCTAAAATAGAAACCCAAAGCAGCATAAAGCCAAATCCTTGTCAGATACATCATATTGTGGTGGTTATCTTTCATGTTGTCTGGCCAGGCAACATATTTTACCCCATAACATTGAGGGTCCATCATTACAATGCTAAAATATCTAGATTTATAGGCATACGTCCTTTGTTATTGTTTTATTATAATGTAGACAGCAGGATCCATCAATATATTTTCCATCTTCCTAATTTTCCCAATTTTTATTCAGGTACTGGCAACACAAATCAACTGCAGTCACAGCTTGCGGCCTCTACATGATAGATTGTTTAAATGTATATGATATATATGTTATAGGAAGTAGTATTGTTATCTATAATGGCACTTTAGGTTATGAAGCAAGTCGTTCCTTGGTTCTGCGGACATCCTTGATGCTTGGACACCTTAGCGTCTTGCCATGGGGGAGGATGATCGGCTATCTCTTCCTCCCTGCAAGATAAGAATACAGAAGAGTTGGTTAGACTAAAGCAAACATGTAACTGGAAAAAAGTAAACTGAAAGGTTCTGGGACCATATCACATATGAAACCTGACCTTAAAGGGCCTTAACCTTGCTTATCTGACTTTGATTAAAGTAAGTGATGTGTCCAGGCACTGTGTACACGTCTCATTGAGGTACCCTCAATGAAGAGGGTACCGCACAGGAGGATGACACAAGAGCAGAGCATGCCGATCAGAGGACATTGTTGGTAGGAAGAGATCTGTATTTTATAGCTATAGGGTTATATAGAGTAGATAACGCGTGAAATATGAGGACCTAGAAAGGAGGAGCATGGGCATATAAAAAGGGAAGCCCTGGGCCACACACCTCAATCTGTCTAAAGCCTGTGTATGAAAAATAATTATTCAATTCCCAAAACAACAAGTAACAAGCCAGGGTCACCTTAGTAACTAGCTTACACATAGATTTTTCCACTTTTAAGAATGTAACATTACAGCTATAATACAAAAGCACATACACTGTTGGTGAATTCTAATGTATTGCAGTGTTTAAACACAGAGAACATTTTTCCTTAGCCTTTATAGTTATAGTTATGGTTAAGGAATGTGTAAGAAAAGTTTTATATGTCTGAATGATTTCTTTTTAGGTCAAAGCTCAATCTGTAGTAATAAATGTGTTTCTTGAACTCTGGGTTCTGCTTTGTGCTGCCTTTTCACTCCATGTCTATTAAGCTCCACAGAAACTATGTCCTTGGGCCACTTACTGCTCACAGAACACAATAGGATTCAGCATTCTCCAGTTCAGTAAATAGCTGGAAAAGCAATACTTTTAAAAGAAGACATCTCAGTCTAAACTGAGCTTATGAGACATAATACCAGCTTAGCTGAGATCTAAATGCGCACATGAAAGGAAAGTGTTTTTTCCCAGCGTGAAAACCTTATGTAATATGAAATATTATTATAATACTTGTTAAAGGAACAACGAAAAGTACTACTGGAACTTACAAAAAGTGATGTCTTAAAGGACCGCCTTCTAACCTATTAGTTATGTATCTTTTTACATTAAACGCTACAATATTCCACAGAACTGAATAGAAAATCACATGATATATTTGTGAGAAGTAATTCCGATAAAGTGTAAAAATGATTAGTAATAATTAGTAATGAGCTAGGGCAAGTCTACTTGCAACTCTAAATCTATCTGGATATTTTTGTTTAACACTAGTCTAATAACAGTGTAACAGTAACGCTGGTCAGTATCTGTGTGCACAATGCAAAAATAACATATCCTCCCTGCATAAAAATAATTACCTCCCCTGCAATTCAACATGGTTTTGCCCAGGCGTAAATTTACACTCATAAGTTTAAATCTGTATCTGGTCCATCGTTACTACTAAAGTTCTAAAATGGAAACTTTGCAGAAGAATAATTATTCCCACTTCTCTGATTATTCGAAACTTTAAATGAACAAACATCTCAGGATAAAATATCTTAGTATAATGTAAAGGAAAAATCTATTTCATATACAGTATTTAGCTTTCAATGCGTTTTTAGAACATTGATCATTTTGTTTTAATTCTCCTATTTTACACAGACTACATCATGTTAACATACAACTAAATTATGCTTTTCAAAGTATAATTATGCTAATAATTGCCTGTTTTCTCCCACATTTTCATGCTATTGACTGTGCTCCTACTGAGCCATATTAAGTACGGTAAGCTGCTGGAATACTGTGACTGCTGACAGTGATTAACGAGAAGTTACTATAATAAATGATACTTTCTACAGTTATCTGTATATATGAAGTGGAAATTCTGAAAATAGGTATGGCAAAATGTTTAAACGAATGATGTTTTTGTTACGTATAACAGTACACAACTGAACAAGACCTTTGCACACAATGTGTATGTGTGAAGGTCTGGTAGTCCATGTGCCAAAAAAGAACCAAAGCCTATATCTCTAGCACTCCTTGTGTTATTAAGGGGTTACTGTCCCTTCAGTTTTGTGTGGAAAGAATCCCAATATATAATATGTAGTAAGTACTGTACAGTGGCTCACACTATCAGCTCCTTCACAAAATAAATGTGAATGTCATGTATGAATGGGAATAATATATTGTTTAATAAAGCAGTCCGCTCAGAGTTCTGTCTTATATTCATTGATTCAGAGTGGACTGGTAGTCTGTGTGGAAGAAGGATGTGAGCTGCCATGTCACTCCCCTCTCCCGTACAGACTAAATACAAGATACTTATCTATAAAGCACACTATAGTGCTCCATCTGTCCCTATCTGCAAGCAGAATTGCAAAGAAGTACCTCATGTCATCAGCATCCCCGTCCTGTCATATGTATCTCTTTGTGGACGGAAATTCACATTACTTGCATATGTCGGGGGGTTGCAGAAGAAGTCAGGTCCAGTATTACAAATATTACCATAATTGTTGCTCAGCCTAACAGTTATTATATATATATATATATATATATATATATATATATATACTTTTATTTGTTGTTAAGAATATATAGTAGACTCTACTATAGGTCTGTATGCTCCTAGTATAGTTTGCTCTCCCCCATTTAGGTATCACAGTTCAGATATGAAAATCTGTTCCACCTACAGGGCTGGATTCAGCTTTTCACTCTAATGACTTACACTCATGAGTTACACTCTCATGGGTAAAACCATGGTGACTTGCAGGGGAGGTAAAATGAATGTTAGTGTTTGCATGCAGGGAGAATACTTTATTGTTGCATGTTGCACACAGATACTGACCAGCGTTACTGTTACACTGTTATTACACTTGTGCTAGGAAACATCAGCTGTCACTTGTTATGCTGATTGCAACTAATTAAATTGACCTCCCCTGCAATTCAACATGGTTTTGCCCTTGAGAGTGTAACTCATGAGTGTTAAGCTGGCCATACACCAGAAAGATAATCTTTCCAATCAGCCGATAAATGACCCTCACAGCAGAAATCTGTTAGATGTGCACTCATTATATGCATGTTTTGTGAGTACACATGTAACAGATTTCTGCTGTGAGGGTCATTTTTCTGTTGATTGGAAAGATTATCTTTCTGGTGTATGGCCAGCTTAAGTCATGAGAGTGAAAAGCTGAATCTGGCCCACAGTGAGGAAGTTGAGGGCACTGTGCTGTGCGCTGCTGTATAGGGGTGTTTAACTAGGTGATGGTTGGGGGCAATCTAGAGTTTCCCATAATCATGTGACCACTCACCCTGGATATAATATGTGCGGAAGTGTCGTACAACACGTCAGTGTGTGACTACATTCAGGTAACCACATGTTCTTTATTTTACCACATTGTTATCTTTTGCGGATTTAAGTGACAAAATACATTCTAATAAAAGAGAGATGTCAAATGGTCGCATTACATAAATGTATCACTAAGACGGCTCACATCCTGTGACTAAATACCCACATTAGTGAGGAGACTTTTCAGGTTTATATTTTGCACTGGCACTTTGTTCAGCAAATATTATTTAAGCAGAGGATACATTTCCAGAGCGGAGGTGTCTGTGTGCTCAGTCCAAACCACACAAAGGGCTGTGGATGAGAATGTGATGGCCAAGCATTCTCTGAACACACTGCCAAACAGAGGATGGCGAGGGCACATAATAACTCCGTACCATCTGTGCTAAATTTTATGTTGAAAACAAAACCCTTGAAAGCGAGTTGATTGCTGTGACACTAACCGTTGTCAGTCCGCTAACAATGTGACATATGCAGAGAAGTAGTTATGGAACAGCTCGGGGAGAACAGAATATTAGGTGCGGGACATTTCCACTCCCATCTTTACACAGAAGCATTAACACAAAAGTTTTCTGCCTTTTATCTCCACCTGTCTGTAACCATTTGGATACATTACTAATTATATTCAGCATAACTAAACCAATTGGCTTTAATTATATAACTTTATGTTATTTATTTAAAAATTGTACTGATAACTATGGGCCAGATTCAGCTTTTCACTCTCATGACTATTACACTCTCATGGGCAAAACCATGTTGAATTGCAGGGGAGGTAAATTTAATTAGTTGCAATCAGCATAACAAGTAACAGCTGATGCTTCCTAGTCCTAGTCTAAAAACAGTGTAACAGTAACGCTGGTCAGTATCTGTGTGCAACATGCAACAATAAAGTATTCTCCCTGCATGCAAACACTGACATTCATTTTACCTCCCCTGCAATTCATCATGGTTTTGCCCATGAGAGTGTAACTCATGAGTGTAAGTCGTGAGAGTGAAAAGCTGAATCCAGCCCTATGGACCTCATNCAGAGATAAGCAATTCCAGTGTTCGGTTTACCAATTGCTTAGGTAAGTGTGTAGATTCCTTTACACGTGGATTCCTTTAAGTAAGGGGGTAAAACCACCTCCATATACATATGAGAATCAGCATTACCCTATCTATCCTAGATTACCCTATCTTAAGTATTCCGCATAGTCCCTACTTAAATGCTGGATGATGAGGAGCATTGGATTGTACATAAGGGTTGACAGATTCATTGCAGCAGAGTGAGAGTAGTTTAATAAGCAGTATTTTGTGTTTCTATGACAGTGAGCAGGGACATACAGACCCACAGAATACCAGCAGGGATACAAAAACCAGCCAGTAATTAATAATGATAGAAAAGGTATAAAAAACGATCAGCATTCTTACATGTTCTCAACAGCAAAGTGAAAAATATATTAAAAGTGAACAGATGAGAACTATGTCAGATAGAGAAAGGGTACACAGAACACAAATTCAGTCTCACAAATTCAACTCTACGGATATTTAAGGATGTGACAAAAGGTACATTCAAATAAGCTAAACTTTAGGGAATCACACTTAAAATTTACATGTCTTGCTGGGAAATTGAATTATTCACAAAGCAGACAAGATTAAGTCTACTCTATTATTCATAACCTTCCTTTTCCACTAATCCCAAACGTATGAAGAAAAGATAGAATTATCCTTGTCAGACACTTCAACCACACATGAAAGACTGTTATGCGGGAGGTGATATTCATTGTCATTCTACTCCCCGGTCATCATTTCTTAGGCTAAGTGAAGTATTTGGCTGTATGCACTGATCATTACTGCATGTGTTGCATGTAGATACTAGAGCCTGAATTTACTAACCTGTGATATTGGAAAAGTGGAGATGTTACCAATAGCAACCCAGCGTACATTCTCCAGTATGTAAAATGACACTGAGAGTTTGAATCTGATTGGTTGCTAAGGGCGACATTCCCACTTTCCAATACCACGGTTTAGTAAATTTAGACCTAGTAGCTCAATATTAATGAATTATTTACATAAAAAAATTACTATAATTTTTTATAATCTTAAGTTAAATAATATTACTATATTAAGGTGCAACCAACTTAATATAATTGGACATTAATCAGACAATCATGCCAATTCACTTAGTATTTCTGTATGGCAGCAGATAAAAATAGTTAATGTAGCATTCTCTCGGGAGCTGGGGGGTATCCTAAATGATGTGGTCAATGAAGAAATCCTGTACTTAATGAACACAGAGTTTAGAACAGTGGAGGCAACTTGCACCCGCTATAGAACTGCATCTTTACCAGTTTAAAGATCCTGGACAGGGTTCCTTGCCCATCTCTGTGTGCATCCTTGTATCCCTTATGGGAAGTTTTGTGGTGGTGGTGATGGTGCTCCAAGAACCTGGGACTGGATCCTCCATAGGCATACTTATGCCCTTCTCCTCCCTGCATTGAAATATATATAATATATAATGTTACGATCTTCATGTTTGTCTTTACAGAGGGAAGACATGTTATCACAGCTGCAAGATACAATCAAATACCTTTAACATAATATATAAATTATATAAAATATGTGTGTTAAAGTGGTTCGGATACAAAAAGCTGAAAGAATAAGCAAAATAAACAAGTAAATTAGGAAATCATATATGTAACACAAAATCTACTGTATGTATTTGTGTAGATTATGCAATTTGTAATAGGTAAAAGATGCTATGTTATTAGAGGAAGAAAAAGAGGAGTACATGTGGGGAGACTGTAGGAATACTATCCCTGATCATTATAAATATAATGTTAAAAAAAAAAATTAAAAATAATAATTTTGAAAAACAAAAATAGTGGTGATCCTTGTTCATGTGAACCAGCAACACAACTGAGAATGTAATAAAAAAAAATAAAAGAAATAACCTTCCTGAATTGTACAGAATTTCCTGATTGATTCGCAGGACTTCAGAAGGTAAGTTGTTCAATGTAAATATGTTGTCTGACATATATGAACTACGTCCGACAGTTACATTTTAATAACTATAGCTGGATAGCTTTAGTTCTGGCTAAAACAGGATTGCTTATGAAACATGGATGGTTATATTGCATTTTGCTGTTTACTCATTAGGTGGTGCTACAGTGTCCCCCATTCCTTGGTTTATATGTAAATTACAACTTGCATGTGTGTTACACAGCTGGAATAAATTAAACGTGAGAAAAGCCAGAAAAATGCAATTTGAAGAAAGGCACATGTAACAAAACATTGCATATGTTATATGATCTCGAAAGCCAACTTTTTATATAAAACAAAAAGCCATTATTTTGCAAATTACTATGGCTTATATTAGTCACTTTTTGGTGAATTGACTAATGTTTTTTAATAAATCTTAACTAGGACCTATTAAGTATAAAAGAGATGGTTCACAAAGCCTGGAAAGCAAACAGGGATCTGTAATACCCCGTTCACACAGAGGGCTATTACCCGGGTAATTCAGCCAACTTCCCAGGTTAAGTGAACTACCAGGGTAGTGTGCTCTTAGGGTAATTCAGCACTGTGAACAGGGTTTATTATTCATTAGTCATTCAGATCCACAGCTAACAACCCTGCTCGTTAAAAACAGATTTACAAGGGTATTACCATCATATAGAAAAATATAATGTTAACATTTACTGTTTGTCATTACAATGATTCCAATCCAGCAATTCCACTAATTCCTAATATGAATAATTACTTACCTTTGATGCAGTGCCAGTGGTAGGTTGCATCACAGGGTTGTCACAGTGATCACAGGGGAGGAAGACAGAAAAGGAGGAGAGTGGATGAGCAGATAGGACAGGGCAGGGGAAGGCCAGGTGGAGAGACAGAATGGAAGACAAGAAGACAGCAGAAGCAAAGGAGATGGTGGAGACACAGAAGCAGCTAGCTATGGAATTCTCAATGTTACAAAGGGATACCATGCCTAACATTATGAAACATAGGTAGTTATGTTGTGAGGAAGCAGATATTCAGGTTGTAAGATTTCTAAATGACTGTATATTTGTATTATTTTGCTGGTTTAAATATAAACTTAGTTTACACATTTTAAAAAAAATTATTGCATTCGATTGTTGATGTCTAATAGCATGTATACTGTGTAATGCTCAAAATCTAAAATAATCATCCATTAGATTTTAGCCTATCTGGGACACGTGTGCATGCATTTGCCATTCAGTGATACAGGATTAGAGCTTCTTATTTAAAGTCAGACTGCTCTAATTAGGAGATTACAGCAAATGGTAATCTTCAGAAGTCTAGCATTTTACATACACTGCATAAAAATATACACAAAATAAAACAAACTGACAATGTATTTAAAAGTACCATGCAGGCTTATTTTGTCCGATGATGATTCAAACTGGACAATGTTATAAAGCAGCATGTAAAGCAGGAGAGAAACAAAAGTAAAATATTCTTCACCTACCCAGCTAAATCTTGCGGGGAACAATCCTCTCTGCACATGGAAAAACAGAAACGGTAACATAGTAACCATAAACATAAATTGCCAAAAGAACATAGAATTATACCCACATTTCATATAGCCTTTAGTCACTGCATTGTACATTACATAACGGTGTGTCCACCAAGTTATATGTCCAGAACACGCTTATGCTAAAATAATAATAAAAAAAATTGATAGAGAAAAGCATCATAACTTTTTTTTTTAGAACACTTATTTCATTTTAAACAATATTCTTAGTAGTAAAGATCAGTTTAATACCCCCTTGGTTGGGAACATCTAAATAAGTAAGATGGCTTTTCAGAAGTTCCTTTACAAAGAATGCAGATGAGTTGATATCAACACAACAGGGTCCACATCAGGGGTTGGAGAAAAGCGTGTTTTAGTTAAAATACATTTTAATATAAGATTCAAGAAAATAATCAAAATATTGTCCAATTTATCAATGAAATGGAAACGAGAGGTGTCCCCGGTGTGTCTTGGACATCTTCTCCCCGAATCCTGGCTCTCATGGTCAGAGTTTGTGTCTAGAGACTTTGGTGGGGATGGGGCCCATTCTTGTTTCCATTGACAATTTGCCTCCTCTCGAATATGTGAAACTCCTGATAGCGGTGATTGAGTCCCTTTGTTCATGGTTTCACTTGTGGCTCCTTGCTTTGATTTGTGGTGTAGTTTCTGTGTTTATTATTAAGCTCAAGCCGGTCTCCTTCCCTCCCTACCCCTTTTCCCCCCGGGAGGTAATCCTGCGACTCTACTGCTGAATTGTGTTCTTATATTGTACCCCTGTTGTCATTTCCATTTTTTCTGTACCCCTTTAGTTCTGTAAAAATGTCTTCAATAAAAATGTAATCTTATAAAAAGAAAAAAATCTAAATATTGTTGAATTCTCTTCTAAATAGATGATGCACCATCTCTGCTAATGTTAATGAACTAATTTATGCATAAGTCTTTTTCAATTGTAAGATTTAAAAATTTTACTTCTCTGTAATCAGCTATAATCATTGAAGGAGACTAATACCCAGTTCAGATAACCAACAAAAACACAGGGATTTCCTGGTTTGCCTGAAATCTCCAGGATTTTCAGGCAATCTGAACACCCCCTTTTAAAAATCCTGTATTAGGATTTATCTCAGGTTTAAAAAAGAGTTGATTGGCTATGTAAATAATGTGATTGTTGTTTACCAGTTAATCATGAAAGACAGCCAAGCACAGCTCCTATCCTATCACAGTTTTTATCAATGATCTACCCGGGTTCAGTGTGAATGGTGTTGAACCATTACATTTCACCAAAATACTGAGAAATTCCTGGGTCAACACTGTGATCTGAATGGGGTAGAAAATCTACCCGTCTTAAAAACTGAAGTAGCATCAACACACATCTGTGTTTTTAATTATATATCAGATATTTACCTTTGGTTGAGATGGGGGTGGTGTCCTAGGTGTCACCTGGAAGAGAGTGAAGATATAAAAAATTGAATGAAAATGTACAGGGTTTTATATACATATATATATATATATATATATATATATATATATATATATATATATATATACTATGTATAGAGTTTAACGGCTGAACTTACAATGTTCCTGAAAAAGTGGACAACAGGGTTTTCATCATGGTACCTGCCATGGGCATAGTAAGAAGACCTCTGTGGAGAGGATGAGTGGTAGCTTGATCTGGAGTAGTGAAGGTCCTGGAGAGAAAATGAAGATGTACAAATCTTTAATTTGGGAGGTTCCAATAATAAAACTATGGTTAAGCGAAATAAAAAACAAAACAATTAAAAGTATCTTTATATATTAACACAAATTATGTATGTTATTTATTTCTCAAACACAGAATATACAATTTTCCACTAGGATATTTGTAAATGTCTTGAATAAAGAACTAGCTGAAAGGGAGAGGGTGAACTTATACATGCATATCGGAAAACATGACAGTTGATGGTTTAATTACAATCAGCTCACAAAGCATATACAGTTCTACACAGCAAATAATGGCATCAGGATAGACCTCTGTCTGCTATTTCTCTTCACTGTCCAGTCTTTTTGTTATTGCACTGCACAGTGTATAATAGGTGCTACATGCCTGAGTAATCCCAACCCTGGAATTTGGCTATTTATGTAATTTCTTACAAATGAACAAGAATCAGGATTTCACATCATGTTAAGATAATACAAGAATTTAAATGGTAAATATTTTTTTATAGCTTTTTTTTTAAGTTACACGGGCAGCACACAACAATAAAAGATGAATATAATCACTGATTTACTGGACAATACTGCTGTCTCATGCAATCATGGCTTCTTTCAGTTCTTACAGTATGATAACCATTCTAAACTATATATATTATTCTTTAAAGAACATACGGCATGTTTCATGTAATGGTGTACTTACTGGTATTTTCAATGTACAGTATAAAAGGTGTTATTTTTACCTATTGTGTAGCTTATTCCTGCATACGAAATCGGTCATAAAATAGGTTACATATGGAATTCATACAAATTTGCAGAGAAGCATTTATTTCATAAATGTATGAAATATATAGGAAGCAGAGGTCTATGACAAACAATTTGCAGATTCTTTGTCTGCAACAAATTAAGCTTCATCTATGACATATTCCAGCATAAGAATCTCAACCTCCTGGCAGTATCAGATATAAATTCAAAGTTCTACCACCTGCCCAGTTCTACCACTTTTAATGTGCATCCTATACAGAATAGCAAATATTGACAGGGGCGTGCTATGATCTTTTGTACAGTAGATATCCCTAACAATTCTTTGAACTCTTGTCAGTCTCGCTCCCTCGTTTGATATATCCACCATAATGAGAACGATGAAATCCCACTAAATATAATTACTTTCCACTCACTTAGAGTCACAGCTGTGGCACAGAGACTATTGAATCATTCATGCCAGTCCCTGCAGAATCGGAGCTTACGAGCTATAATAATATCTTTGTTGTGTAGAAAAAAGACATCATTTGGAGTGAACCCAGGCAATATCTGTGGGTAGACAATTTGGTCTTGCTGCTTTTATGTGGGCTCACTCCAAATAGTCTGGATTTTTCAACACAACAAAGACATAAAATAGTGTGGAAGCTCCACTTCTGCAGGCACTGGCTTTCATGAATATTAAATGTTTTGGGGATTGATTGGACTGCAGGTACTTTGAAGGCCCAATTCATCTTCTCATATCGGTTATATGACATGGTTTACCGCCCTTTTCCTACCTTATTCTTAAGACACCAATCCCTTCCCTGATTTCTATTCTACTGATCAATTATTTAAAATCATAAGTGATTGATCAATCAATGACATACACACATTTGTTTTTATTTCACCTTCCTGGTTCCTGAATGTTGCTAAACCATTTCATCTGTAACTATTATTTCTACTTACTTTGGATGGCAACCTTGACTTGAGTTCTGCTCTCAATTTTCAATCTCATGTCTCTCATTACTTTCCTTCACACTTCGTATTGCTTCTAACTCTAGAATTCTAACATGATGAACATTGACATGAACATTACCACTTCTTATTTACTAATACTTACCGCGTTCAGATTACCACCCTGGCAAAATTCTGGGTTTTAGAACTAGAGTATTTGTCATGGTGGAAATTTTACCTGGTATGCTACCCCCCTTCAGATTGCAGTGTAGACCCGCGTTTTTATATGAAATTCCAGGGTCTACACTGCTACACTTCTAACAATGAACCTGGGTAAAATCTGAGCGCAGGAGTGTTTGGCTTGTTACTGCGCTCGGCTGTGAAAACAACAAATTTCCTGAATGTTTTTAAGTTCCGGTTTGTCTCCACACTACAGAGTCTACTTATCTTATCTGTCTTAGCACATACATACTAAGCACATACATATTAAGGTAGGCCCACACTACGATGATTATAGCACCAAGCAGGGGGAAGCTCAATAAACGGGACAATTTTCCACTAGGGAAAAGGCCCTGTATCGATGCCACATACTGGTACTGATAATCCGTGGCTGGCTGCATAAATAGCAACTCCAGACAGTAGTGTGACTGACCCCATTACTGGCCAGTACAGTAGTAAATTTACTAATAAAAGCTCCTGACAGCATAGGGCAGCCTTTCTCAACACAGAGGGAGATTTATGACAGCTCTGCAGCACTTCAGTGATACTGAAAGGCTGCAGAATGGTAAGTATACATACAAATTAAGACCATACAAAATATCATTAACTTGGGTCCGATTGTTTGTAGAAAAAAACGATAAAATAAATAAAATCCAAGAATATCACTGTTTTATAGACATTTTTAAAATGATCCATATTGCCCACCCTAGAGCGATAATTGTTCTTATTACCCGGTAATTGAATCATTGGACCAATAACTGCTGTAGTGCATGGCCAGCATCACCTGACCCCAATGTTATAGACGCAGATTGTCAGACACATGTATTATGCAAAGCGTCCTATGATTGGCCAGAAGTGCTTCTGTAATTGCTGTTTTCATATATAAACTTGGGCTGATGCAGAGGTCAGCTTATGTAGAGTACCTTTTGTGTGATGTATATGCTCAGAAATGATGCACACACATTTGTTCTCAATTCAGACCCTAAAGAAACTCCAGCTGCCACCAGTTCTGTAGCACATGTAATAGGAGGGAAGGTATGGAGGGACATAGTCAATGTACATTAAGGGAGTGTGCAAGCAAGTGCATCTGATTCTAGTCGATTGCATACAGAAATAAGCACGATCTACTTCAAAACACTTGCACCAGCTACATGTTATGTCTAAGTTGCATTCTTCATAACCTCAATTTACAGTATACATTAAATATATTAGAGTATACTATGCAATGTATATGTAAAGACAGCAGCATTGAGCTTGTCTGCTTTATACCCATATACTACATGCCATACTTGTAGAATAGTTATCCTTTATAACAAACAGAGAGAAATAAATTATAAGACCAAATAGTCCAAGAAAATAGTTTTACAGATTACCTGGGTTACACAATATACATGGCCATGTGGAAAACAGATGATGGTGTTAAATGTACAAATAATTATATTTTACTCTATATAGTAAAGCATTAATGTTAAAAAGCAGGCATCTGTTATTTAAAAATAACTTTCATTTCATTATTGGAGTTGACAGCAAGAAAGGTTACCCATCATTTCCTTATAAACTTGTCTCACCTTTACATGAGATTTAACCTTGTAATGGAATCAATTAAGCCGGACATTAAGGTCAGAACTGCTGTCTGTGACTCATTTTATACAATTATAATGGATAACGAAGTAGTGATGTCATTGCATCAGGACAGCATAAAATGTTGCAGCAAAGGAAACGTCTATTTAAAGTTAATAATTCCATTATTTTAGCAACATATTAAATAACGGAGGCTATTTATTTACATTTGCATAACTGCCATGCAACTCCTAATGTTATTCAGCTGTCAAAATTTGAATTACAGATCAATGATAGATCTGTCCTTTTAACGCATTTATAATGTCACCTTTTGTAACTGAGATGTGAGTAGTAGAGATTAAAAGCAAGAAGCATTTCAAAGGAGCGGATGTTAATAAGCAACATCATCATCATCTTGTTAGAAGGTTGGCCTGAAGGTTAACTTTCCTCTGGAAATATATGTCTAGCATTATTGTCGTGTCAAACATAATATCATAGCTTAAATACCATTTCTTTGGCAGGACACTGGTCATTGCTTAGCAATGTTCTCTATTACCCCGTTCACACATACCCCTTTTCCACTGACAAAAAAACCCCGGGTTTATGCACATAGACCCAGGTTTAGTTTGGTGGAAAAGGGTCCCAAGAAATTAAACCCGTGTAAAGGGTTTTTACCCAGGTCGCTGCAGTGGAAAAGGGGTGTGAATTAGCATTCTGGTCTGCATTGCTGTGTACAATGGTGCAGTTGATTAGACCCAGGTTCTGTCTGGCAGTGGAAAAGGTGTCTACCCTGGAAAAAACCCAGTGGAAAAGGACTTTTTTATATTTAACCTGGGAAAAATACAGGGTTCAAACCCAGGACTGAACCTGAGTTCTTGGTGGAAGAGAGGTAAATCTGTTTTTAACAAGCAGGGTTATTAGCTGTGAATCTGAATTACTCTGATAATGAACCCTGTTTACAGTGCTGAATTACCCTGGTAATTCACAAACTACACCGTTCACAATGAACCAGGGTAGTTAGTAGTAATTTTAGCGCATTGAGCACAATACCCAGGAGGTTGACTGAATTACCCAGGTAATAGACTTCTTTGTGAACGGGGTATTACTGTGTGTGTGTGTGTGTGTGTGTGTGTATACACACACACACACACACACATATATATGATTAGTGGGGATTGTTTTTTCTTTATTCTTTTACTGAAGATGTCAAGGATGCCAAACCACAGTTATAGCTGTTATAAGAGTAACCATAATAGGATTGATCCGTGTCTAACAATTACAGGCATTATATTTCCACATGCTCCATTGCTGGGACCTGCGAGGGTAATGGTGGATACACACTAGAAATATAATGTTTTTAATCACAAGGTAAATGACACTTTCATCAAACATCTCCTAATTTGTTTGGATCAATGGTTCCCCAATGTCTGCAGAATACTTCAGTGTGTACTCACACACAATCTTCAGAGCAATGATACCCACTGAAACTTCAGTATAGAGCCACCTGTAGGATGAGTATGGAATTGCAGCATAAAACTGCAGTAAATGATTCTGGGATTGTTCTCAAATATTGAGCTTGTACAGGTAGCAGATTGTTACAATATATCTTTCAATTGGTTTAAAAAATGTATTGGTGTGACATTATGGGCTGAGCTGTATATTTCTGTACAACAACCTATCTCAGAGATATGCATGTTCCTAGGCCAGAACTTACTCAGCAGGGAGATTGCAGGGAGAAAATTGGGAATGTTGCCCATAGCAACCGATCAGATTCAAGCTCTCAGTTTCATTTTACATACTGGAAAATGTGAGCTTGAATCTTATTGGTTGCTATGGGCAACATGCCCACTTATTATTCCTGCTTAGTAAATTTAGGCCTAGGACTTAGGGTTGGGTTCTGAAAATGTAACTAGCTATATTTCTGTCCATGCAAGAGGGTACAAGAGGATATGATTTTATCTAAGGAATGTAAAAACATTCATACAGAGACATCTTATTAAATGTCTAATCAGGCCTAATATCTGCAATGCAAGTAGAGCAAACCAATGTTACATAAAAGCATTATTGTGCATTATTGTGCGTTTTTGTTTTTTGTTAGTTGGAGATGATTATTAAATTTACTGTAGTATGTATAAAATAATACTTTTCTACACTTTATACATACAATTCTGTGTGTATAAATGTGTGGCCAAGATGACTGAAAAAAAACAACAATAAAATTCCAGCTTAACATGACATGATAATCTGATAGATCTGATTCCAGGTCGATATTGTGCATTAGCATTTATCTGTTGATAAGTGTATTGTGTTATATATACATTAAGCCAGAGCCGCAGCCATCCAATGTTGGAGAGCTGAGTATATGGTTAGAGGAAGTTATTTTATGATTATTTTATAATGGCGGGCACCCTGTCCATTCAGCTTTCTCTCCCAACTGCTGAAGCTTGTACTGAAGTCTGGGTATGTACCAGGCACCGGTACAGGCTTCAGAAGAGGGAAGAGAAAGTTATACCTTCTGCTGAAGCAGAGGGACTGGGCAATGGTGGGCTCTTACTGGAAAGATGACTGTTCTAGTTAAAGGTGCAGATAATGGTGAGNTTTTCCCAGGGGAAAGTCTCCCTGTTTATCAGCACCAATATACATAGAACAGTGTCCTAGTAATTGGTCTGCTTATGTCTTATTAGTAATCTGTCAGTAATCATTAATTACACTGGCCAGCAGATTCCCGACAAATATGTATAACTTTGTGTTACACAGCTCTGCTGATCTGTATAACTTGTGTTACACAGCTCTGCTGAGTGTCATCTGGTAATTCAGTCTGAATTACCCTGGTAACTAACCTTGTTCACACTGCTGTATTACCCTGGTAATTCACAAACTACCCTGGTCAACACCGTTCACACCGAACCAGGGTAGTAAGGTAAAATATGAGATTCACCCCTATCATACAGCTGTGATTGACTACAAAAAATGTCACAAAAAAAATAATACCTGAAATCTATGATAAAAAAATATTTATACAAATATTGAAATAAAAAAAAGGAAATAAATAAAAAAATAAAAAAGTATTAATAAAACAAACAATTCATAAAAAAAGAAATAAAAATTACTAAAATATAAATATTAAAAAATGATAAAAAATGTTTTATTTTTATTTTTTTAATACAGTAAAAACATTGTGAGGTGCTGAACGGCCTCAGTGTGAATGGGCTATAACTGAAGCTTGAAGCAGGCATGTGAAGAACCAGACTGTAGCAGACCTTTATTTTTATTCTGACAGAAGGATGTTCTCAAAAGTAACCTTGGAATACATACACGAAAACTATTGTAGTTGAATTATCTGTAAGTAACATTCATTCTGACATGACAGCTCTACAAATGCATTTATTCTGCTCTACAATGTGTAAGCACAAGTTGCTTTAACCTTTATCTGAGATGATAAGTAATTGCACTTTAGTTTATCTATGTCAATAAGATGAGGTTAAGAGATTCTATTTAATATATTGTCTAACAGTAACATTGACAAGGGCTATTGAGTAGAGCTACGTAAACATGTATGCAGCTATTTTACAAACCATAAAGTAATATAAAATTATGTGTTATGATCCATCTATATAGACAGCTAGCAATGAAGCTGATTTCATTATACACCTTTTACGTTAAGTGTCATGTGACTCATTAGAAATTGGACAGAAGTAATAAATACTATGCACTACGGCATATTTCATGGAGAAAATGCATATAAATGTTCTATTATATTAAGGCTGTTGTAAACATATATAATGAAATAGATTTTCATGTGTGGCAGTAGATCCGTGTTACATAGGGTATGCTTAGTAAGATAAAAGCTAGACTTGTAAATGATCTAAAAGGAATTAACAGGACCAACTATCCATAATAAAAACTCCATTTATATCTGCTTTAGTATAAGTTAGTTGGCTGGATTTAATGTGACTTGTTTCTTGATTAGTTACAAACAACTGCATTGCTATAACATCTATTATTCATGATCCCTACTAAGAGTATTGTAAAGTAGACAACCTGTGTTCAGTCTTTATGGATGTTAAATTAAATATCACTTACCTTGTCCATTATGGATTGTTCTCTATAGTACTAGGCATATCCTGAGCTGATGATACAATTCCAGATCTTTGTG
Organism: Platyplectrum ornatum; assembly: GCA_016617825.1. Lineage (NCBI taxonomy): Eukaryota > Metazoa > Chordata > Amphibia > Anura > Limnodynastidae > Platyplectrum > Platyplectrum ornatum. The sequence goes on from JABWIB010000257.1 coordinate 97,162, forward strand.
ACTTGTAAAGCGTGTTCAAGATACAAATGTT